>BPTQ01000001.1:231058602-231086246 GCA_019973895.1 Chrysanthemum seticuspe | reverse complement strand
CTGAGCAAATCGACGTAAGTTTAACCTTCCACTACGAAACTTAACCACCTTTCGTAACTTTGTTCGTGCTCCTCCTCTACGAAAGCGACAATGAACATGAACCCGCCTCAAAGCCTGATAGAAGATATTGGCAATGAAGGGACTACGCCTTGTCGTTTCCATACTCTCCCTAATAGTCCGCTAGATGGTCAAACTATTACTCTTGAGGTTGCTCATGTACTCATCCAAATACTCCAACCATTCGAAACAACCTCGCTCGATTACGCTTGTTGTAACCTGAACCCTCATGAAAGATCTCAATGTTACGAGCTGCATCATTGCAGGCCGACACATCCTCATAGTCAGTGTTAAGCAGTCGGTCCAACACCCACTTCTTCAGTCCCCATTTGAAATGCTTAGCTTGGCGCCTACCATCTCCAGCAATCGCTCCAACAAAGCTTACCAACCTCATAAACCTACTCATGTACTCGTTGGAGTTCTCATTATCAAACTGGTAGATCGCCTGATAATCCCTCTCATACCTTTGCTGTTCCGCATCAGGGAAGTAACGGTTATAGAAGATAGTCCGAAACTCCGCCCAAGTACAAGTAACAGCGAAAGCATCTCCTCCTCGTGCTTGTTTCAATGCTTTCCACCAATTCAAAGCATCACCTTCCAATTTGAATGCAGCTAAACGAGTCTTAAATCCATCTCCACAACCCAGTACTTCAAACAGCTTCTCAACATGAGTGATCCAGTCCTCAGCTTCAGTGGGAGTAGCAGCAGTGCTAAAAGAAAGAGGCTTGAGCTTACCGAAACGCTCGAGCCAAGTATGTATGCCTACGGGTTGAGCACCTCCACCACTTCCCGAAGGTTCACCAGTCTGATTCCGAATATTGTTGATCACCTGTTCCATCATCTCAGGTGTAGTCAAACCAGGGAAAAGAGAGTTGAGAGCATTTGCAATCGCAGCATCCATGTTAACAGCATCATCGTCTCCATCCGCGCCACCAGTAGTACGAGTTCGAACCATCTAAACGATATTCAAACGATTAGCAAAACGAACAAAGATGAGATACGAAATGGAAGTTCGCAGAAGGAAACCTAAGTCTACCCAATCCTCACAGGTCAAATCTTAATTCTAAGGGATAACTTAAGGTTCTTATGTTCACAGGTCCTGACTACAAGTCGTAAACCTGGGCTCTGATGCCATAAATTGTAACGCCCCGACCCGCCAAGGGTAAAGGAATCACAAGTAATGGTGTCATGTCAAAGCAAAACATTCATAACCAAAAGAAAGTCTTAACATAAATGCAGAAATAATTCAAGTCAAAACGACTTCAATACATAGGTCCCAGCGGAAGCATAATAAACTTCAAACATAATATCCGAAATAAGTCTAAATGGCATCATAAGAAATCAAAGCTAAAATCTCTAAGGTAAGTCCACTCAAGCACTCATCCCAAAGCAACCCAGCTTCCAATGCTTAGATACCTGCCGCGGAAGAAAAGAAAAGTGCGGCTGAGCTTCAAAAGCCCAGTGAACAGATATGAAAGCAAAAGCTAATACTAAACGATAACGGATATGAAATAAAGTGAATGAGCAATAACAAAATCTTTATCCTTTTCAAAACATAAGTCATAATTTCAAAAGATATTTATAGTTAACTACCACGAGCCCAGAACTTATATCAGATCACATTCATATTCACACAAGGCAACATTTGTAGGGGAGACCTACCAGAGTTATGAAGGACGTGCACGCACGCAGCATCAATCATCAGATAACATATAACATATAACAGATAACAGATCTAGGATGCATCCATACGCCCCTTCCTACATATTCACAAATATGCTTCACCATCCAGAGACGTGGCAGAACATCACTCTACTGCCCTAGAGTCATATCAGAGGTGCATCACTGATACGGACATGGAACCCCCATGACTAGTTAAATATTTGGCTCGGGTGTCAAACTATCTTAGGTCAAATCAGAATGTCATAGCTGACACAGATCATATTTTATCAGA
Organism: Chrysanthemum seticuspe; assembly: GCA_019973895.1. Taxonomy (NCBI): domain Eukaryota; kingdom Viridiplantae; phylum Streptophyta; class Magnoliopsida; order Asterales; family Asteraceae; genus Chrysanthemum; species Chrysanthemum seticuspe. Next base: position 231,084,235 of record BPTQ01000001.1, on the reverse strand, counting down.
AAATCATTCATATTTCCAAAATCATAGTTTTCATATCAGATAGTTCAAAAATCAGATGTTTCATAATTCAGAAATCAAAGTTCAGATAAGCAATAGCTCAAACAAATCAGATTTTGGGATTCATAGCAAAGGCTTAGGAAAACCTAATACGAAAGAATACATTAAGAGAAACCTCTACTGAAAAGGTCAGAATATCTGTACCTTATTCCAATGCAAAGATCGAAAAGCAGAAAGACGAAAACAAAGGATTACTCCCTCTTCACAGAACCTATAGACATTAACGGTCGTCCACGTTATTAATGATTCCATAATCGTCAAAATGATCTTTTAATATTTAGTATCCATAATTAGAAATCTTTATACTTTAGGGTTTTATTAATGAGTCTTAAGTATTTTATAATTAATGTTGTAGATTAGGGTTTGTTATATCATTTATTAAAGTCCGTCTTAAAATGTGAAAATAGTTTTATAAGTTATAACTCACACATGAAATAACACTTACTATATTTAGTTCAAACCCTAATATATTCTCATTTACGTTCTAGGGTTTCTTACTCTTTAATATCTCATTAATATGCATTCATTTTACATGTTACGTCTTAATGACTCTCCAATTAACCTAATACGTAATTAAGAACCTTCTTTACTTTTACTCTTTATCATACACGTTTATGATTTCATGTGACCAATAGTTATTAGGGTTTTAATATAATTCATACGCTTTACATAATAAACTAGGGTTTATATTTACGTAACCTTTATTTATTAATTACATGTCTAAATCTCATGTACACTTATTTAGTTCACTTAGGGTTTCGGCTAGCATGTTTTATCCAAGTCCTAGCTCATCCAAACGTTACATATTCAAGTTACATGTTTTAAACCTCATTCGAAAACTCATGCATGCCTCGTCTCACCTCATGCATGTCTCGGCTCACCTTAACTCAACATATACGTGACCCGATTCAACATTACTTATCACTATACACGTTCCTTATTAATTACAAGGTTAAATAAATTAGGGTTTCTTGTTTTCCTTGGTTACCACCTCTCGGCCCCAAAACAAAAGAAAAGAAACGCGACAAATCAATTATATCTCGACATATACATACAAGGTACGTTAAAGGAAGATGAATAAACGTTATACCTTAGCTTGAATAAGAAAAATCGACACCAAGGGTGTTTGGGAAGCTCTCGGCCGAACAAAAGAAAAAGAAAAGGAGAGGCAAAACTAGGGTTCCAATTAAGTGATTATGTGTTGTATTTATAGTTGTAGTATTTGAGTTAGAATAGGAAAGTGATTGGGTTTGGGTTGGCTTGGGTCCAACCGAATACACACACACAAACAAATGGGCTTCGGCCCCCCTCCTCCTTGGCTCACACGAACACAAACAAACATCCCTCTTGGGCTTAGGCTTGGCGCAAAACAAAAACAAAAGACACAAGTCCGATAAACGAACAAACGGCCCAACTTATTAGCGAAACATATACGTCCTTCGTCGTACCAAAGTCATCCACGAAATTATATTCGTTAAGTCTTATTTATTAGGTTTTTAATTTCCGTACTTTATTATAAACGTATTTTACGTATTTTATCATTCTTAGTTCCAAGGGTATTTTAGTCTTTATATAGGTTTTAGATTTTCGGGTTTTACATTCTCTCCCTCTAAAAATTCCTTAGGGTTCCTTTGTGTTTATGGTATTGAGGTAGGATTATTTCCTAACTTTTTATCGCGCCTCCACAATGTTGCACGTAGTCCTTGAACCATGAAATCTTTAAGCCCTTTTTCCCAATCGTTAATTTTCTTCCTAACCATATTATTAGGGACTTGTGGATTCTAACCCGTAATCTTCTCCATAATCTTAAGAGGATACCTTGGAACAATAGGTATCCTAGCATATCCCTTGCCACTTTTGAGTATCATGATGCCCTCACCGCATTTGATGGCTGCTTTGGCAGTGGCCAGGAAAAGGGTTCCAAGAATGAGTGGCATGTTTCTATCTACCTCATTGTCTATAATCACGAAGTCCACCGGATAGACAATATTAGCCACCTTTATTAAAACATCCACTGTTATTCCTATGGGGTAGACATATGTGTGATTTGCTAAGGAAAGTCTAAGGTTGGTCTTGGCTGGCTTCTCCCCAGTCAACTTGTTATAGACTGATAGTGGCATTATGTTTACATCAGATACCTGATCGGCTAAGGCATTTATATTATCAATGTCACCTATGCTACATGGTATCACGAAGTTCCCCGTGGTTTCTCGTTTTTTAGTTACTAGTATTTTAGAACCAGCTCATACATAGGTCCCATAGGCATGGTGTCATACTCTTTTTCTGTTATTTTTCCTTCTAGGGCTTTCCTAAGAACCTCATTGTACCTAAAGTTGTTCACTTGGTTAACAATGGGTTTTTTATTAATCTCGTGCTTAAGGTAGTACTCAATGGTCTCGGGCTCATCATTAGTTTCAACCTCCTCTCTTTTTCTTTTCTCAGTCTCCTTCTCCTCATCTGTTCCATCCCCATCAGGCATAATGGAAATGGCATTAACAAATGAAGTGGGAGTGTAATCATTGCTTCTTACAAGTACCTTTTCGGGAACTTTTGTCTTGGTATACTATTTTACCAAGTTCATCATCTCCGTCATCTTTGCCTGCATCTCCTCCCTTTGCCTATAAACATCCTCTTCAAATTTTGCTAATCTTTCCGTATGGGCTGCCATGTACTCCCTCATTTGTTCCTTAAAGCTCGATGAGAGTTGTATTGGAGAAGTAGAACGGAAGCACCGTTCGGAATTGAGATTTTACTCACGACTTGGGGATTCAGAGAAAGGTGTTGGGTGGTTGGTGGAATTAGCGGAATTAACCATCTCTCAAGGGGTTCGTTTAGGGGCTCTTTTTTGCCTCTCAATCAGATAATCGATCCTTCTCTCAAGAGCACTCATTTGCTCTTCAGTGATGGAAGGTTCTTTAGGAATCGATATGGCATTGATCACCTTGACGGGGGTTTCATGGGACTCACTCCAATTTTCGTAGCTTTTATTGGCAAGCTCTTCAATAATATCCTGTGACTCTTCTTCGTTGGAATTGCTAAGTCTTCCACCGGCAGCTCGATCAATGGATTGTCTTGTGATGAAGTCGGTATGGTTATAGAAGATTTGGATTTGAAGCCAAAGATCGATGCCATGATAAGGGACTCTATGGAGTAGGTCCTTGAATCGAGTCCATGTTAGGATTTAGAAAATCCATAGTGAAGAGTCGATCACCCCAACTCTAGTCTAGCATATGTTAGCTCGTAGACATTACGTTATTTACTAGTTGTTTTAGTTAGTTATTTAGTTTAGTGCAACACCGTGGAGGACGGACGGGTCTTTACCCACTGTATGCCTGATCCACAGTCCGAAGGAGGACGTTTAGTTTGTAACTGTAAATACCCTCTACCTCCCAAGGTAGAGGGTTGGACCTTTCATTCAATCTAACCTTTTCTCCTTTGTTTTCTTTCTCTCTCTAGAAAGGCTCCCATCTTCCACTTTCTCTCTCTAAACTCTTAAACCATACGCCCCATTTATAATGTCATGATGTGTTTATGAAATCCAATATCTAACAATTGGTATCAAGAGCCATGGTTTGATCATCTCTCTTACATGTCCTTGGATTTCTAGTGGTTTAATATGGTTTTTGGGTTTGAAATGGTTTAGTGGTTTTTGCATCATTTGGATCATTTCTTGTGTTAAAGTTTGAATTTTGAGTGTACTTTTGTGTTTAGAATCATTGTAAGTTCTTGGGTATTGATTTGGAAAGCTTGAATCACTGTGGCTGAGTTTGTTTTGGATTGAAAAGTGTTGTCTTCAAGTTTTTCTTCCTAGCGACTTGAGTCTCGGAGTTGTTTTCTTCGTAGCGACTTGCTTTGTTAATTTGCAGCGACTTGTAGTTAAAGTAGTAGCGACTTGAGCCTAGCGACTTGTCTATTGAGACAAGCCGACAAACAGTACAAAGTAGTGGAGGTTCCACTTCGGCTAGCGACTTGGTTGTCGTAGCGACTTGTCTTTATTATTTCTAGCGACTTGAGGTTTTAGCGAGTTGCTCCTTAGCGACTTGTCAACTTAGCGAGTTGTTCTCTAGCGACTTGTCAACTTAGCGAGTTGTTCTTTAGCGACTTGTCAACTTAGCGAGTTGTTGCTGTAGCGACTTGTGTCTAGCGACTTGTTTCATAGCGACTTGTGCTTTTAGCGAGTTGTTACTAGCGACTTGTTGACTTTTCCCGACAAAACTTCAAACGGCCATAACTTTTGAACCGTAACTCCGTTTTCAGCGTTCCACCCATCAAAACGACCGTGAGAACGAGGAGAATGGCACGCCGAATACCTTCGAGGCCTAAATCCACTACGAACAGAAGTTATTGAGGTTTTTATGTTTTTTGACCTAAACTTCTCCATAAAAACAGGCATAAACCAATCCAAATCTCAACCAAACAACATCTCTGCTTATCCTACAAACAATCATATGCCCTAACACACAATTTTCTATCACTCTGTCGATCCACCAGTCATCTTAACACATTCCATTGGTCATTGCTTAACGGTTTGGTCTTGATTTTAGTAAAATCCCGCGAAAGATTCTATTTCTCGGTTTAAATCACAGACTTGTAAAATCCCGTGTATACATCAACATCATGTCTTACACTCCTGATTCAGTGATTTCAGAAGTACTCAAACTGTATGATGTTGTAGACAACCATGAGAATATTAGCTATACTGAACGGTTACAGATGATGGAATCAATCAATGATGATTTGAGTTCTTCATGCTCTGAGTCCAATGAGAAAGATTTGCACCTGTTCAGGCTACAGAATGCCTTGCAAAAGGAAAGCAGCATTAAACCTTTTCAACAACTTCACTCTCACCTCATGTTAGTTCTACACATAACAATGGAACGAACATGTATTGCCCTCTTCCGTCAGGACTTATCCACATTAACAGGAACTTTGCTATTAAACCTCGAGCAATTAGAGCTACAACTTGACAAAGAGAAGGTTCAAAAGGGTAGTTCTAGTGCTGCACTTCAAGTGATCTACAAACATTTTCAGTCATTCATTAAAAGGGAATTCACATCAGACTATGATCAAGACATGAATGAAATATCTTTCAAGAGACACACTGGAATGGAAATTAGCGTGTTCATAGAGACACTCATCCATCTCATGGATAATGTGGAGAATTATATTGAGGAAGTTACTCAGACAGATGAAAAAGTGGATGAGTGTCTGGTGCAATTGAGAGATAGTTGTGATAAGTTGGGTAATGTATCTGTTGAAGAATCGGGTGTTGCTGAATGCAGAATGTCAGAGACAACAAATAATGATGAGTCGGGTAAAGCACCAGATGATGGAACAGTTGACATTGAATACAGAGGCTCAGAGATAGATAAGCTTGACACAGGCAGTGGTCCAGTGACTCTTGTTACACATGATGTGGATGCAGATATCAGACTGATAAATGAACAAGTGTCATGTGATGAGGTACCCTTAACTGTTCAACATAGTGCATCTGCTAATGTACCTAAACATTCTGATCTTAATGCTGAACATGATTCTGATAAATGTTCCTTGGTTGAGGCTGAGTCTAAAAATTTCAAAACAAATGATATGGTTGATAAAAAGGCTTTTGATGAACTTTCAAACAAATTCTCAAAACTTGAAAAACATTGCATTTCACTTGAAATTGCAATACAGAGTAAAGAAGAAAGGTTTCAACTTAACAAACCATGTAAACATCCGGAACTTCCTAAATTCCGTGAACTTTTTGAAATTAACACTTTAAAAGCTCAGCTTCAAGACAAAGAGTCAACTATCAACAATTTGAAGAAACATATTTCTAATATGCATGTGAAAAGTAATTTGGTTACAAGTAATTCTGATGTTAATACTATTGATGATATTCAAATGAGAAATGATGAATTAGCAGTTTGTGTGGCCAAATTACTAAAGGAAAATGAGTCTTTGAGAAAGCATCACATAGAACTAAGTGACTATGTCAAAGAAGCTAGAACTAAGTCAATAGAACAAACAAACTCTTTGATAGCAAAAATTGATGATCTCAAAGCTCAACTTCAGGAAAAGAGTTTCGCTATTGTTGCTTTAAAAAATGAGCTCAGAAAAACAACAGGGAATAGTGTGAACACTAAGTTTTCAAAACCATCAATCTTGGGGAAACCAGTTATTAGACAACCAAATGCGTTTAGATCTGAGCGACCAAAATTTTCAAAAACGCGGTTTGCCTCCCAAGTTGATGCGAAACAAGTTTTGACAAAACCAGTCACTTCACCTCACTTGCCTAGGAAAATTGATATGAATGATTTGTATAAGAACTCTTATCTAGAAATGGCTAGAAAGAAGGCACAGAATCGCAAAGACGGAATTTTAGGTGCAAGACCTAGGGTGATGAATTCTTCGAGATTTCAAGGCACTGCTAGTAGTTCTAAACCATTACCTAGGAACACTAATCTAAAGACTAGGGATTGGCTTACATCTAAGAGTAGTTGCGTTTTGATTAAAGTTATTCCCATAGCAGATCACTCTAAGAAATCTAGATCTATTTCTGAATCCAAACAAGTTGTTTGCTCAAAGTGTCTGAAATGTATCTTTAATGCTAATCATGATAAATGTTTCACAAAATCCCTGAAGAAAGTAAATGCTCATGTAATGATACAACCTGTTAAGTCTAGGATTTGCACTAAGTCATCCACAGTGTATATGAAGCAAATGAAACCAAAAGCCTCGCCTAGATGGTTACCAACTGCTAAATCTTTGGAAACTAGGAATAAGGATAAGTCTTCCACTATGCATAAGAAGCCTAACAATCCTAGACCTTGCCATAAGTGGATACCATCTGGTAGAATTTTTAAGGATGCTGGACTTAGGTGGATACCTACAGGAAAGATGTTTATCAATGGTAATCTCAAAGTTGACCGTGAAACCCCAAAGGGTTTGGACACTGATGTCACTAACCAAAATATATGCAATCAAGTTTGTAATATTAATGCAGGTAGTCCTTACTCAGTTGCAGATACTTCGATCCTTCAATACATGGACTGGCTTAAAGTATGGATAACAAAAGGATTGATATCTCATAACTCACGGGTTCAAGTTACTCAACATTGATATTCAATCGGCTATGACGTCTGTTCACATTAGTTCAGGCCTCGTACTTCATCATTATGGCGTCTGCAGATAACACTTCAGGCCCCGTTCCTCAAAGAAAAGAAAGGTGTACGCTTCAGTGCGCTTTATCTTCAAAAGAAGAGAAATCTTCATGTGTATGACCATTCTCATCGACATTCTTCATCAACAAGCTTCAGGTTTTTCCACGCTCTTTCAACCCTCAAGTGGATCTACGTTCATTGGTGTATATTCTTATTTACTTGTTGGAATCAAAAAATGGCAACTTCGGATGCAATCTTTTGAGGGGGAGAAGAGTGCATATACTACATGTTGATGGATGCTTGAATTATGGTCATATGACTCTCCTTCAACGCCTAATACTTCACTTACTAAGGATAACTGGGATTCATTGTTTCAAGATATGTTTGATGAGTACTTCCAACCTCCAACGAATGTTGATCATCTAGTTTCTGAAGCTCATGCTCTGGTTCTTACTGACTCAACTGGTTCACCTTCTTCAATTTCCATTGATCAAGATACACCATTTAGAAGTAAAACTCAGACTACTCAAGAAACCCAATCTCCGGTTATTCCTCAAGGCATTGATAATGACTATCATGATATTGTAGGTGCACTCATGAATAATGATCCGCTCTTTAGTATTCCTTTGCCAAATCTTCATGGATTATTGTTCATGAATAATGATCCACTCTTTGGTAATCCTTTGCCAAATCCTCACGGATTATTGCTCCTCTCATTGTGCACGCTATAAATCAACCACATGAACATTAAGGAAAATGACTACCTCATCCACTCGAAAACATTATTGGTGAATCTTCCAGATCAGTCTCTACATGTATACCTTTAGGAAGAATGCATTGATGTTGAGGAATCATTTGTTGCGGTGCATTCAGTGGGTCAATGTACATCTGATTTGAGATATATGTTGTTTGCACGTGTTGGGCATTTGACACAAGTTGATGACTTCAGAGTTAATCATTTATCACTTATTTGAGATTGAAGTTGACTTTCAACAAAGGTGTGTTCTTATTTGATAACTTGCGCGGGCTTAAGATTTTGAGTTGAAGACTTGGCTTATCTAGTTACCAGCAGTCGGGGTGGTTGGTTGAAGACCTGGTTAACTATCACTATTAGGAGTTACATTGTTTTACTCAGTGTCACATGCATACGACGATGTGGATAATCTCAAGAGGTGTTAATTTCTCATACTTTGTTTGAGTAATGAGTACTTAGAGATTTGCTTGAAGCATAGATTCTCGACACCGTTCTTCCATCATTAAGTGCAAGCTTAAGATACAAATGCGGGGAATTCGACTTCAGTTTCAAGTTTGGTATATCGGGTTTTCTTCAACAGTGGTCACTTCAAATTGTCTACATATGGATTGATAAAGATAGTCAGAGAGAGTTTCTGTAGCAGTTGATTCTCACATGATTCATTTGGGCTATTTGAGTTCTTCTCACAAGATTTCATGTTTATGGGTATATTATGTTTTGCTGATTCTGATGTATCAAAACCAGCAAGGGGGAAGGAGACATATATCTAAAAGCACAACAAGTACACATTATGAACTTAACACTTCTACCTGATTGAAGTTATCCCGGAAAGACAATGGTCATAACCGTAGAGAAACTCAGTGTTTAACTCGTAGCCTTTGATGTATTGTTCCAACTATTTGGGGGAAGGATATATTATTCCAACTATTTGGGGGAAGGATGTATTATTCCAACTATTTGGGGGAAATGGTCTCTGGAGACTTTTGGTATGTGTTACTTCAGTGTTCAGTTGGAAGAAATGTGAGAAGAATATTTGGTACGTGAGATGATATTGCTTATCGACATCTTATATATGATTTATGATAAAGTGCTTCCGGTTAGTGCTTCATGTACACAATGTAATGATGATTCCGATGAAATCGCAACCATCAGGGGAGAGATATGTGTACATCAGGGTCGCAAAACATATTCACATGATCGAGCTTAATCAGTTATTCCGGAGTTGACATCCGCAGAGAAGATCAGTGATTCAACCAGTTACTGTGATGCCGTTGTCTCTACTCTGGTTAGGTACTTGTGTACATTATGGGCTGATTGGTTATATGGAAGATATCTGGAATGCACTAGGTAAAATGAAGATGTTGATGTATTGTTCCCCTGAATAGACAACTGGTCAATCTCGAAGAGTAATGTGTACATCAGGGACGCACAACAGGTTCATGTGATCGGACTTCATCAGTTATTCCGGATTTGATAACCACTGAGACGATCAATGTTTCAACTTGTTACTTTGGTGTTCTCGTGTTCTTCGGGGTGCAGAGCTTCATTCAATGAGATTGTTTCCATTCATTTTTACTTCTTGGGGAAATGGTCTTTATTCTTAGTTTGTCGGTTTGAGGGGAAGCTACCAAAGATTCACTTTTTGAAGGCTCAAGTTCTTACGACGATTCAAGAGCCTCGAATGCTTTGGTGGTGAAAGTTTAAGAGATGATGACTTTTATCTTCTACAAAGTGCTGAACGATTTCCTTATCTCGGTACTCGTATCATCATCTTCTTAAACTATTTCTCTATCTTTGTAAATATTTTTCAAAAATCAAAATACAAAAATATAAAACCAACAAAAACAAAATAGAAAAATATAAAATCAACAAAAGCCCATAAAAATCAGAAAATTGAAAAATACCAAAAATATGTTTTCTCAAGGCATGTCTTCTGGTATCGATAACATCTACGGTCTTAGAAATGTCATTCAATAATGGCACGGGACTTTAGATGAAGTTCAAGCAGGAGGTGTAAATATTTCTTTCTAAACATGTCTCAAAAAATGGCTTACAGTTATTTCAGACTGTAACTCGCGCTTCATAAAATGGCTTGCAGTTACTTCAGACTGTAACCCGTGCTTAAAACTATGGCTTGCTATTATTTCCGATAGCAACCCGCTCTTCAAGAAAGGAAAGTGTTGCGCTAAACCAATTTTCAAATATTTCGTGAACTTTTCCTAAAACAAAATGAGGAAAGTATGTCGAAGGACTGCTGTTCCTACTCAAATATTTTTCCTTCAAAAATTCTTCTAAAAAATATTTGTTTTAACAAAAATGGTGGTAAATGAGTTGCTTGTAAATCTATCAGTTTCAGAGTTTTCGTAAAAATTGAAAACTCAATCAATGACTTCAGTGCTTTTAAACTTTTCAGAAAATAAGTCATTGATTGAGGGGGAGAATGTTTTCAAATTTATATCATCTATCGGGCTTATCTTATTATCCTATATGCTTAATTAAAAATGATGTTAACCTATGTTGAAGGACTAGGTGCCTAGGATATGATTGTCAGGATTAGATGATTAGAGTTTGATGAACACATTATTCCCATGTCTTATATGAACTGATTGATATGTTGGATTGACTTTTATTAGTCGATTGCTGTTTGGGTGATGTCGACCACCATATATCTGTTTGTGTCCACTAACATATGCAGGTATATCGGTATATAAGAATGTTCCCGATCCGGATCCCACAATTGATGATTGGATGCCGAAAGGAAATGTTAACTATATCTTGGGTTGACAAATGAAGAAACGGAGCTTAATTGGACTTCTATGGAGAGTTGGCATGGAAAAATGCAACGTAAGAGGTCTCACTGCTTCAGCAGATGGTTTTCTTCATCAGCAAATGAAGAAACGGAGCTTAATTTGACCTCAGTTGGCATGAGAAAAATGCAACGTAAGAAGTCTCACTGCATCAGCAGACGGTTTTCTTCCAACCCTACAGCAACAACAAAAGCTTCTCAACCACCTAACATATCTTTGTGCAGGAAAATTGATACCATTTTTTAAACAATTTTGAAAATATTGTTTTGAAAAATGGAAAAATATTGTTTTTGAAAATATATCGGACTTAATTTGTAAAAATCACCGGACTTCATCTTTAAACATAAGTCACTCAATCAACGACTACGGTCATTGATTGAGGGGGAGAGTGATTTCAAATAATATATTTTCAAACGATATCTCTTCATAAAAGTCCGTTTGTACAATATAATGTGGTGATCTAAATATTTAATATTATGTCATGGTATAACTTTCTTTAGAAATGAAGGATCTTTCAAAATGAAATCTTTTATGTTCTTGTTTGATTGTGAAATTGTTTTATTTTACTAAAAGATCTCTTAAAACAATCATACCTGACACTAACAATCTTTAATGTCTTAAAATGGTCCTTATCTGTCATTTTTCAAAATCAAATCTTGCCACGTCTTTCCCCAAAATTTTCTAAATGATTTAAATCTTTTGGGATCACAAATCTCAAATGGTTTGAAATTTTTGATCGGGGGAGAGATCGTGATTTAAATCTCAAATTTGTTTTAAATGGAATTGGTTTTAGTCCTTCAAAGGCACTCCTGCCTCCATGTGCCAAACGATTTCAATATACATAATGCACATGTTGAGGGGGAGCATTTATCCAAAAACAAGATGAGCTTTTAAATCAGGCACATATTCTCCCATGTTTTCTAAACCTTATTAAATCACTTGGGATCCAAAATCTCAAAGGGTTTGATATTTTTGATCGGGGGAGAATTTGTGATTTAATAATGAAATTTGATAAAAGGTGATCGTTTGATTCAATTGTGCATGCAGCTCTCCCATATGTGCTAAACGCTTTCGAATCTCGAAGCACATATTGAGGGGGAGCATTTCTAATGAAAATAAACTATCAAGGTACAAAGGTTTCAATGTTTTATCATAAGTACCTTGATTGAGTTTTAAAGGTTTTCTCTATGGCATTTGTGATCGTGGAAGTACTTTAAAGAACTCCTGCCTCTATGTGATAAAATGATTTCAAATATCCAAAGCAAATTTTGAGGGGGAGAATTTACCAAGAAAATCAAATGGGTTTTTCTACGGAAATTGTGATCAAGAAATTATTTCAAAGAACTCTTGCCTCCATGTGCTAAAGAATTTCAAGATCATATGCACATGTTGAGGGGGAGCATTTCTAAATGATCAAAACTATTAAGGTACAAAATGCTTTGATCTCGTACCACAACTACCATGATTGATTTTTCCAAATGATTTTTCAATCGGTTTCAAGGAAGAAAGAACTGTACCAAAAGACCGACCATTTTACTTTATGCATGGTGTTATAAGGATGGTTAGGTTAGGTATACGTTCCCACGATCCAACCAGAGCCGGAGGGATCTACCCAAGGATAATCCACTAGATAATGTAGAGTCCTTAGGTATGATGAAAATGGAGAAAAATGAGAAATGGGAAGAGTGCGGACTGAGACACAGCTAGTACTGGAATAAACCCAACAAGGTTCTAGTTATGAAGTCTCGGTAAGCACTGAAGGGGTTGAAGAATGAAAAAGAAATGAATATGAAAAGGGTGAAAAGAAATAGCCCTCTAATATTTCAACCTTAGGGCAGAAACCGGGTTCAATACATATGCTACTGGTGGTTACTAAGGTAACACTGGTATTGAACACAAGACGTCATGGACCCAGTGACGCACTGCACTACAACTTCCCAAGCTACTCAAGTTCCTCTTAAAATGGCTTGTTTCATTCTCACGGGGAACCTACATAATCTATCAACTTTCTCTTAGAGATTGTTGATATTGAAAAAGGAGACCCTCTCCCTGGTCTCCGGCATAGGAAACCATAATGCACGATTGTGTCTAAAGCCAAGAGATCATCCACACAATATCTCATTAGGACACTGTCAATGAAGACTCTCTGTTTCACACAATGTGGAAAGAGAGATTATATATTAAGAGTCCTACGCATTATCCTTGTGGTATTGCCAGAACATCTAAGTGATATGTAAAAATATTCACAATGAAGATGGAAATCCTTCTAGAGCCAACATCAAACAAGCTCTTGGTGGGTGACATGTGAGATCTTTTCTAAAGATCAAGCTTGTGACAACTGGATAGAAACGATGAGGCGATTCACTCGTGAATCAACCTTGGTCCAGGAAATGGATTGACGGATACCTTTGAAAAATCGGTCATTGTGCTCAACAAGTCTTTTCTCTAGCACATCGACTGTGTATTAATCTTTCAAAATTAAAAGGGTATTTATGATTGAAAATTGATTTTTCTTATAAAACCTTCGTCGTATTGCAAAACTCTTTCTTCAAGCAATACGTGATTGTTTTCAAATCATTTTGAATCAATCAGTGAATCTCAATTCGCTTGTTCACTCACTTTGTGTTGTCTTCTTTGAGACGTTCCGGTTTGAGAACGGCTAGAACAGCTGCAAAACCCTGTCAAGGAGATTCTTAGGAATCCTACCTGATCACAGGCAGTACTTGTACTGATCAACGGGGAACCGTGGGCCGCGTACCTCAATTCAACTAAAGTGATCAAAGACACTTTCGTGTGTTTTATTGCTAACTGTTGTTTGCAGGTACATTTGGACAGTTGCAGCTGGTCAGAATTGAGAAGTCAATCCAAAGCCGCATGCTCACAGCATCCACACTTGATTGAAGAAATCATGACTGGTACATATCTACATAACATGGCTCTGATATTTTTATACTATGCTTCTGCTACGCTGCTGCAAATATCATGAACCAGTAAAGCTTCCGCTACTCTGATGGAAAGATGTCATGATCCAGAAAGTGTGAGCATGTCGGTCCAAAAGTCACAACATCACATGATGGCAACACAACTATGGATGATCCAGAGAGATTTGTTGTGGCTGGTGATCTCAATGAAAGCTCGAAGATCATCAAGATGTGGATCAGTTCAAAGACCTCCACTGAAAGTACAAAATAATTGGACTTTGAAGAATTCACTGCTAAAGCACAAAGAATGCAAAATTTGAAGAATTGAAGTCTACGAGCTCAAGAACGAAGTCAAGAATAGAATGCTAGGACACAAAATGTAATTCATGGGGTGACCTCCCTTAGGGGGATATTGTTAGGATTTAGAAAATCCATAGTGAAGAGTCGGTAACCCCAACTCTAGTCTATCATATGTTAGCTCGTAGATATTACGTTATTTACTAGTTGTTTTAGTTAGTTATTTAGTTTAGTGCAACACCGTGGAGGACGGACGGGTCTTTACCCACTGTATGCCTGATCCACAGTCCGAAGGAGGACGTTTAGTTTGTAACTATAAATACCCTCTACCTCCCAAGGTAGAGGGTTGGACCTTTCATTCAATCTAACCTTTTCTCCTTTGTTTTCTTTCTCTCTCTAGAAAGGCTCCGATCTTCCACTTTCTCTCTCTAAACTCTTAAACCATACGCCCCATTTATAATGTTATGATGTGTTTATGAAATCCAATATCTAACAGTCCATGCTTCGTAGAGAGATTCACCTTGACGTTGTTGGAACGTCAAGATGTCTCATCTAAGCTTAGTAGTTCTCCCCGGTGGGAAAAACTGAGCAATGAAACGAGCGGTGAGATCATCCCAACTTGAGATGGAGCCGGCGGGAAGTCGCTCAAGCCAATTACTAGCTTGGTCCCGTAGAGAGAATTGGAAAAGACGCAAAAGTATTGTCTCCCGAATAGTAGCATCGGGGTCGATGGAATCGACGGATTTAAGGAAATCCTTAAGATACTGATTCGGATCTTCGGAATGAAGTCCATGGAATGCACATCCGTTTAAACCAACCAGATGGTGTTAGATCGCAGGGCCGTAGTTTGGGCTTAGTCGGGAAGCTCAATGGTGTTCCTATAGCCTAGGTGGCTTTATCTCGAGTATTCACCAAGAGTACGGCCTCTTGGTGGGTCATTTGGTAGTGGGTTGATGAGTGGTGGTTGATTATCACCTTCCATGATGAAAAGTGATGGGGGTTACTAACAAAGGTCACAAAGATGGGGAATAGACTACGAGGAAGCTAAAATTGGAAAAAAGCTTACTTGATAGGAATCAAGCAAGAAAACCTAAACGAGGTGGAAATCTAACGAGCTATTTTATTCCCTGGCAGCGGCGCCAAAAACTTGATACGCGTACAACGCGCGTTCGGGGTCAAAGGAACTTCCTTTTCGTCGAGCAAGTTTTTCAACACCCTAGGCAGTGAACCTAATCGTTGTAGTGTAGTATTAGGGTAAGCCTCGGGAATTGATATCGTTCTCTAGGGGAATAGGAATGCTAGTGAGAAATTACTACGCTAAGGTTGGGGTTGAGGAAGATTATTTTTTATCTTTTTTATATTTTTAGAAAATTGAAAGGTACGAATCTCGGGGTATTGGATTTGGGGGGTGGTATTTCTACCGATTACTCTACTATTATATAATCTAATTAACTAAGGTAAGGGGTAGTCTATGTCTATTGTTGTGTGCTCTTATGATGATTAAAAATGTGTTTACTTAAATGTTATTACTCCCTAGTTATCTCCTATTGATGGTTGAATTGTCACGTCCTTATTCTTAACGCGTTGTGTTTCTAAGGTCGTAGGGTATGCGTTTATCCCTAACTCTTTGAAGCTACCTAAGGTTAATGACTACGAAATCTATAGGATTCATAAACTTAACACTAAGGTTATCTTTGGATATTTAGCCTACAATTCCACTAGTAACTATAAGCTAATGTTCAACAAAGACTAATCAAGCATTAATAACACAACGAATGACCTATCGCAATATTAGGTCAATCACAATTAAGATAAGAGACAACCAATCAATATTCAATAACTAGGTTTCATATTATCTAAGCAAACACACAAGTAAATTAGCCGGACATGGAGAACATGCTAGCATACACACAAACAATTGAAGACATGATTAATTCAATGAAGTAAAACACTTATCTTGTTGTAAAATAGGGTATGGAACCCTAAGATACTGCCCAAGACAGCCTTGGTTCGGTTTAGGTTTTTACTCCGCAAAACTACCTCTCTAAAACTAAAAACTTCGGATTCTATATATAGTGTTACAAAATGCGACGGCGCCACTCTTTAATTGTGACGCCGTCGGGTCGCCACCATTAGGGTTTCGTCTTGGCCACGTCAACTCTGTGACGGTGTCACCTTAGGCTCATGACGCCATCAGCTTCAACCTCTGACGCCGTCTAGATCCAAATCTAGGCCGTCTGAGTTGCGATGCCCTACTCTTTTAAACCTGATGCCGTCACTTGTAAATTATCAATTTGGCTACTGAGTCGTCTCAAGATGTGTCGCGACGGCTTCGCATTTAAGCAGTGACGTCGTCCCCTTTCAATTCCAATAGCTTGAGTGTCTTGATTCTTGACTTTGGCTATTTTCTTCATATATTCGCGCCTTTTGGTCCGAATAAGTGTCATTCCAACAATTTGCCTTCAAGAGACCTAAAAAGTGAAAAGGTATGAAATTAAGTAGTAACGGATACAAAAGTGATCAATTAAGGGCTTAAATGACCCCTCAAAAGTGTAACTTTTTAATCCTTATTAGCAGCAGAAGTTTGGTGGTGTTGAGAAGACTAAAAATTAATCAGAAATCGGTGGATTCAAGGACACGATATTATGAACGATTGGTTCACTGAGGTAGATTGGACTATTCATTTTTGTGAACCGGCTATGATGTCTAATGATTTCACCAGAGCATGGCCTACGTGCGACCCCAACCGAAAGATCTGCGATAGAGGAGAATTCCCCGATCCTAATTGGCTCAAACGCAAGGAATGGGCATGCTTCGACGAGGAAAAAAGAATGGAAGTTGTATACAAGGGAATCTCATTTGAAAATTGGTTAAAAGTGAAATTTGGAGCTGTCAAGCTAAAATGGGAAGTCGAGGCTAAATTTCGCTACGAATGGGCAAAGGCTAACTTTCTGCAAGAAAATCGATATTCCTTGACTCCGATTGTTCCTCCGTGTGTCTGGGACCAGCCATTTTCAAATAATAAATCAGACAAGGAGGAAGTTGGCCATGTCAAAAGCCCACCATAAAGCCCCGAGGCTTTGAATCTAACTTAAAGACTCGTAAATAAAGAAAAGTGCTCTTTCGGGAGACAACTCGAATTATCCCTTTCATTCGTATTATTTCCTTTCTGTTGGGTTTTGTGTTTTTAACCATTTTTGCAGGAAAACGAAGAAAAGTTGTTGCTGCAACATGCTGATCCGACCAGAGTTATGGAGTAACTCACTATCTTGGTTACGCCGTAACAGGCCTTTGTGCAGCAGAACTTCAGAAGCATTACCAAATACGGCGTAAACCCATGCAATGGTTACGTCGTAACCACACCCCTGTCAGGTTTTGCTTAATTACGGCGTAAATCCTTATGTGAGTTATGACGTAATTACTATCTGTAACACTCCTTTCATTTTAAATACAATAACCTTGTATTAGTTTTCAAATGAACTTTGTGGGTGTGTTCCCTGTAAGCCCTCACGAGACTACACTTGTCCACTTGGGACACCAAGTGGTTTAAAAGGCTTGTTGCATACGCTAAATGCAACCGTGATTCCTACGAAAGTGAGTTAGATTTCTTTTTCATTTTTCTTTTTCTTTTTAGAGTTATGCCTGTCGGTAGTGTGATTTCAGAGATTGAAGTTTGCTCGTGGATGCTTACGCGAAGGCACGACTCTCTTTCGTGGGCCTTCTTTCTTTTTGGAGCAAATTTCAAGGAAGTTCTCGCTCTAATTCTACTTTTCTCTTGTAGGATCATACATAATGTGTTATTGATGATTCGGGTGGCCTTGGATGATGATGAATCAAGTATGCCATGGTTTAGAGAGAGAAAGAGATGAGAGGGTGATTCTAGAGAGATAAACAAAAAGAGAAAGGTTAGATTGAATGAGAAGCACCACCCCTTCCAAGGATGGAAGGGGTATTTATAGTTACAGACACTATGTCCTCCTGTCGGACTGATCAGGTATACAGTAGGTAAAGACCCATCATTCCTCCACGGTGTTACACTAAACTAATAACTAAGCTAACAACTAACTAATTAACTACTAAACAACGTAAATAACGATATGTCTATGAGCTAACATATGCTAGACTATAATTGGGGTGACCGACACTTCCTTATGAAATTTTCAATTCCTAACAATCTCCCCCTAAGGAAGGTCACCCCATGAAATACATTTCGAATCCTAGCATTCTTTCTTTGTCTTCTGTTCTGAGCTCGTAGAATTCAATTCTTCACTTCCGCAATCTTTGTGCTTTAGTAGTGATTCTTCAAAGTCCAATTACTTTGTACTTTAAGTGGAGGTCTTTGAACTGATCCACATCTTGATGATCTTCGAGCTTTCATTGAGATCATCAACCACAGTAAATCTCTGGATCACCCTTTATTGTGTTGCCTTCATGTGATGTTGTGACTTTTGGACCGACATGCTCACAGTTTCTGGATCATGACATCTTTTCATCAGAGTAGCGGAAGCTTTACTGGTTCATGATATTTGCAGCTATCAGAGCCAGGTTATGTAGATATGCACTTGTCATGATGTTCTTCATTTAAGCGTGTATGCTGTGAGCATGCGGCTGTGAATTGACTTCTCAATATCGATCAGCTGCAACCGTCCAATGTTCCTGCAAACAACAGTTAGCACTAAAACTCACGAAAGTGTCTTTGTTCACTTTTGTTGAATATAGTTGCAAGAACCACGGTTCCTCATTGATCAGTATAAATACTGCATGTGATCAGGTAGAGTTCCGAAGAATCTCCTTGACAGGGTTTCACAGTTGTTCTAGCTGTTCTCAAACCGGAACGTCTCAAAGAAGACAGCACGGAGTGAGTGAACCAGCGAATTGAGATTCACTGATTGATGAAAATGATTTGAAACAATCGTGTATTGCTTAATAGAAAGTGTTTTGCAATACAACGAAGGTTTTATGGAAAAATCAATTATCAATCATAAATACCCTTTAATTTTGAAACATTAATACACAGTCGATGTGCTACAAAAAAGAATTTTAAGGCACAACAACCGGTTTTTCAAAGGTATCCGTCAATCCATTTCCTGGACCAAGGTTGATTCAAGATTGAATCGCCCCATCATGTCTATCCAGTTGTCACAAGCTTGATCTTATGAAAAGATCTCACATGTCACCCACCAAGAGCTTGTTTGATGTTGGCTCTAGAAGGATTTCCATCTTCATCGTGAATATTTAACATATCACTCGGATGTTTTGGCAATACCACAAGGATAATGCGTAGGACTCTTAATATATTTGATGAGTGTCTAAATACTCATCATTTTTGTACCATTTAAACTGCAAAAACATCTGAAAACACTCAGAAATGCATCAAAATGATAAAAATATCACAAATAAGTGTTTTATGTGTTTTAAATGCAAAAATATCAAAATCTGGTGAAAAACGTATCAAGTTTGCATAATTGGCAGTTTTAGTCCCCCAAGTTTCAAAAGTTGTCAAAAACAGTCCCTGGTAAAACAAAATAAAGAAAAATATCATTTCAAGTCCCTAGGGATTCATGAGTTGTCAAAATTAGTCCTTGAGATTTAAAATTGCAAATTTACAACTTAGGTCCCTAAACTTTGAAATTTGGCAAAAATAGTCCTTGGAAAATTGAAAATGTCAAAACTGGTCCTTGTACTATTGAAGTTTGTCAGTTTTGGTCCTTGTGACAACTTTGGAATAATGGCAGAATTGGTCCCTCCAAATTTCAGAAATTACAAAATGGTCCCTATAAATATAAACCAAGCTTTGACCCTTTGTCACTTTTAGACCCCTGCCATTATCATTTTGAACCCCTGCCTTAACCCTTGACCTCCCTATTTTGGACCCCTGGTCAAACCACCCCAGTCAAACCCACAGCTTTCCCTCCCACCTGTCTTCCCCAACCACTTGCCCTGCAACACCTCTCAGTCTCACCCATCACCTCTCCCCTCTCACCTTATCTCTTCCAACTCACCCACATAATCATCACACCTACTCCACCCCCCCCCTAGTTGCAGTTTCAGAGCCCAAGGTCAAAACCACCTTTTCCCGCCAAAACCAAATCAGTGGCCAAGATCAACTCTAGACATCCAATGGCCAAGAATTCAGCTGGGATACACTCAGAGGAGAGAGAGGAACTGTATTGGAGTATAAAAAGGAAGAAAGAGAGAAGGAAGAGGCAGTAGTTAGTTTTTAATTTTCATTGTATGTCGTTTTTTCCTTAAACTGTTTTAATTAGCTTTTAAAATGTAATCTCAAGCTTTTATGTATTAAACATAAGCTACTTAATCATTGCAACTCATTTCAAGTATCAATTTAAAGTTCAACTCAGTTTCATATATTTTTGGTTTTACTGTTGAAGAAGTCAGTTCCATGCTCTTAAATTAAGGCTTATAGTAGTTTGTCTTTAATCTCAAATAAGCTTAGGTAAGCTATTTATAGCTTTTGAAAAGCTTATGAATCAGTTCAAGCAAAATTTCATGTGGGTCAACAAAAGTCAACTGAGGTGCTTAAATTTGAATCAAGCATGAATGTGGGTGTTGCAGAGCTTATTTTGGGTTGGATTAGACTAGTTTAGCATAGTGTGGGTTCTGGTTTAAACTGCATATAAGCTGGACACCTGTAAGTTGGTATCTCATTCTCCATTTCATATTCAGTTTGCAGTTTGTTCTTGTGTTTGTATCTGTGATCATTGATGGCTTAAACATGTTTAATTAGTTGTATTTAAGTCACTTAGACTCATTTTGATTGTCTGCACTAGTTGGATCAGTGGTTATCTTATTTTATTTGCAAAACAGTGGCTTAAAGCTGTGCTTGGATTTGCTGCAAAATCTGTGTTTTAGATTTGTTCAGTGGTTGAAGATTGTTGTTTTAGGCTTATTGAACTCACTTATACTCATTGCAGTCTACATATAACCTTTGCATACAATCAAAAGTCAAAATCACATTAAACTGTCTTAATCAGCTTAACTGATGAGATTTCATAAAAGCAAAAACTAGTTTTATGCTTAAATATCATAAACATAGATTGCATTAGCTTTATTTTGTCATATTACATCATAAGCAGCTCATGGTTTAAGATCAAAACTCAAGTTGGTCAACATTCTTAATCTGTCAAAAAAGTCAAAAACTTGAAAAATCCATTTTGAGCCCAACTGAGGTGAATTTTCATGAGCTCAGTTCTAGGCCAAATCAAATGAAACTTGGGGTTTAAAAACTTCAGTTGGTATATTTTCTTATTACTATTTTTGTACATTTTTGTCAAATTTTTATAAGCCTCAAAATTGCTTATCATTTGGGTCTTATTTGCCCTGTGCATTGACTCAGTTAATACTGAGTCTGCACAGGGTTTATGCAGTCTTGTCACAAGCTCACAAGAGCTTGTATAGGTCTGGTTTTTGGATTATGAGGTCTTGGTCAGGTCTAGTTTAGATTCCAAAACCTGGTTTTCATTTTCAGCTTATTGAGAAGCTTGTACTTAAGCTCAAACTTGGTAGCTCAAAACTGTTTTAAGCTCATTAGCTCATTTCCTCAAATCTGTTCAATCAAGCTCATTAGAGGTTAAGAGCAGTTGTAACCTGTTGCATTTTGGTAATTTTAGCAATTTATAGCTTCTGTATCAGTTTGGTGCTTATTTGTGGTTGTTGGCTTATTTCAAGTGCTTATTTTCAAGCTCCTTGCATAGCAGTTGCATTTTCTTGCACACAACCCCTTGTTTTTATATTTTTCCTAGATTCACAATATTATTTTAGACTTTTCTTGAATTTTTCAGATTTTTCTAAGTCAGTTTGCTATTTTTCTTTATTTAAAACAGTTTTTAAGTCTTTTTAATTAGCTTTTAATACAATTAAATCAGAAAAGTATCAAAAAAATAATTTTTCATTTTTCTTAGGTTAAGATAAATATAAAAAGTTAAAAAAATATTTTTCCAGATTTTTCTTAGTTAAATTTGTATTTTTAAGCAATTTAATTAGTTTTAAATAGTTTTTAATTCATAAAAAATAGAAAAATAATCAGAAAAATATAAAAATAGTTTTGAAAATTCTCTTTTGTTATTTTTGATTTTTCCAAGTCATAATTATATTTTTCTAGCTTTATTTCATATATCTTGTATTTTAGGTTATTATTAAATAGTTAAAAATAGTTTTTAATTAATAATAATTAGATAAATAGTTTTAAAAATAATTTTCTTTTTCTAAAAAATTTCTTTTATCATTAGGTTTGTAAAAATGTCATTTTCATATTTTTAGGATTTATATTGTTTAAGTTTCACATTTTCTTTTGTACGTCGCGTAGTTTTTAAATTAAGTTTTATAAAAACATAAAATCAAAAACATCATTTTGCAAATAGTGATAGCGTTTATTTAATATTTTTTATCTTTTTAATTTCCTTTAATTTGCATTTAAGCCCCTATAGTTTATAAACTTTTTCCTTAGTTATAATCAATCATATCTCCTTATCCGTTCAAATCTTCTCGATCACTATACGTTTGACTATTCTCGCACAGCTCGTTGGGACATAACGACCCGGGGAAACACTATACTCTCCTGATCTTCATTGCATTTGTTTCCGGACTGTTTTAAGTTTGTTACGGTTAGCCATTCACAAGTGGCTAGCTTGCGTGATAAAACTTGACTGTTCGGGAGCGAATCAAATTTTGGCGCCGCTGCCGGGGAGCAGTGCTAATAGTCTTACGTTTAGCAGATTAGTGATTTGAATATTCACTCCTTGTTCATACCATCTATATGTTTATATTTTCTTATAAAAATCCAGAAAACCAAAAACATTTTAAAATCAGTTTTCAACAAACACAAAAAACCCAAAAAGATTTTCTTTCTTATTTTTACAAAATGTTTATCCAAAAATCCAAAAATATTCCTCTTTACCCTCTTACCCTTTTTGATTCTTTATCCCTTTACCCTCTATCCATTTGATTCTAACTTCTTCTATTTCTCATGGAATCTCTCGACTACGACGAATTCTGGGACGAAGTTGAAAAACTTCAGACTTTATCACAAATGTCAAGAATTCGTGTTGTTCGTGATGATCCATTAATTCTGCGTAGGGAAATGGAACGAGAAACCGGGGTGACAAAGGACTAGGTACTTCCCTCTAATAATGGAAGTGCTAAATACGTCCAACCTACGGTTATCCAAAGATCTAACCCCTCAATTGCTCCTAAGCCGTCTAAAATTGATCCTAAACTTTCACGATTTACGGTTAAAAGCAAACATGCAGAATTTAGACCGGTGACTAGCAAGAATGACTTGCCTAATCTTCACGTTTCTCAAGAACCAGAACCAGAGACCATAACGGAAGTGGTGGAAATTGCTAGCTCTCAGAGCACACCACTTGTCCCACCTCCGGATTTTTCAAAATGTTCTTCGAGTCTTAATAGTCATTCGGATCACCATGTTGGTTTTGTTGATTCTTTGAATGAACCGATTCCTTCTCATAACTCTCTCGTTTATTCCTTTTGTCGGTTGTGGTGAGCCTCTTTTTGGTTCACCCTGTCGCTGGTGTACGTGTGTACAGTGTGGTAATGACATTCGGAACGGGAGTTGTTTGTTTTGTGGTTCGAGGAACTCATTTGATTATGATCCTAATCCGAACTCATTTAACGACCCCTCAAATTTTTCCAACTACCCACCACAGCCCGACTTATCTTCATATAATCAACATAACTGCTGTGAATTTTGTGGAGGTCCTCACCAAGGATTTGAGTGTCAATCCGGAAACACGTTTGTCTATGAACAGTTTTCCGGTAATGCTCAGAACTTTGGTTATGACCAATATCCATATGATTCACCAATCCAAGCTCAACAGTTTTACTGTTGTGAGAACTGTGGAGGTCCCCATTTCAGCTCTGATTGTCAAACAGGGAATCCATTTCCTTGTAACAATTACGACTATCCATATCACGACCAACCTCCACAGTGCCAAATGACTCAAACTCCTCAGCAAACCCAACAAGACACTTATCTAGAGCTTCTGGAGTCAGTAAAAAGAACTGAGGAGTTGAGTAAAACAGCATTTCATAATGTTCCCAGTTTTTCTTGTGTATATTGTGGGGGTCCTCATGATGATTATCAATGTCAACCTTCCGGTTTTGACAAATCTCCACTCCCACAATATCCCGTCATTCAAGATTCACATGAGAAATCCATGGAAGAATTGCTAGCTGAAGAGCAGGCTGCTAAAATAAATTCCCAAATTACCTTTGAAAAATCTGTTAGGGAATCAATTACAAAAGAAAAAGCAGCCAGATCTAGCTCTCAATTTCGTTTTATTCCTGATGATAGTGATGATGATGATACACTTGATTCATCAAGTTCATCAGTTGATATTCCAGCAGTTGAGATTCATTCTCAAACAACTGCTATCACACCCGAGGTTCACACTCACTCTCTGAACATGGGGGATGAGCTTCTTGACACTGTTTCTGAAAAGGAATCGGACGAATTCATAAAGTCTAGTGTTGAGAACCTTGTCCCAATCCCAAGAGAGTCACAGGGAATTCTCGAGCATTTGTGTGATATCCCTACCCCTCATGTCTTCCCAAAAGATCATGTTGAGATGTTCTTCGATTCTAATGATGAAGATTCGTTATCTTGTGGAGACATCGTTTATGTGGAAGATTTACCTTCTGAGCTTGTTAGCTTAGAAGAAAAGAATGATGAAGTTACTGACACTGAAATCAAAGATGAAGCACTTCGTGCAACATTACTGAATGTCAGTCTTCTCATTTCTAAAATCGAGGCTTTCAAAGAGAAACCTATTTCATCTCCTATCCCCATTAAGGGTAGTGACATTCTTTCCGATGATTCTAATCCGGAAATGAAAGCCTTCTGTTTTGATAATATGGGAGAGAAGATTAGTGGCAGTACCACTTTTCATTCTCATAATTCTCTCCCCGATTATGAATCATTTACATTGGAGGAGTTCACCAGTGAACCCACTCATATCAATTCTGAATATGATTCATTCACCTTCATGGAGTTCTCAGATGAACTCACTCATATCATATCTCCGCCGGAGTATGATAACTTCTACTTTGATCTAGACACACCCGGGATATGTCTAGACCAATTGAGCTTAAAAGATGAAATTCATGCTATTATAAATTCTCCTTCTGATGATGATAAGTTAGTCAAGTTTATTATCATGACTTTCTTTCTCTTCTTCACCTATCCCGTGGCTTCTCCTGTTCTTCACTCCTTCGGAAATGAAGACATTATCTTTGACCCAGGCATTTCCATGTACCATGTGTGAGCCGGGTCTGTCTCTGTATCTCATCGGTGTGGAACTTTCACGTACTTCAATGTTTATCCAAACATCTTGAATGAAAGTCCGATGGAGATTGTTTCTTCCACCTTACTTCCCCATGAACAAATTAATTCGGGGTCGAGTCAAGCTAGCGACTCGGTAATCAAAAACAGTAGTTAAACATGGGTTACTTTCAAGGTGTGGCTACTCTATGTCTCTGTCTGGGCCGAGTGTGTACCATGTACCTTTACGGACCCAGTTTCTATTACAGAAGTAAAGGCTTCCTCACTTCTTGTCCTCTTCGGTGCCCTATCCACTTCTTCTCTTTCTTTCAGTACTATTATTTGAACTGATTGAA
>BPTQ01000001.1:230952157-231051916 GCA_019973895.1 Chrysanthemum seticuspe | reverse complement strand
TCTGTCTAATATGGGGTACTAAGAAGGCGCCACTCTAGTGATTCAAAAGGTGGCCGGCGAACCAGTTACCTAGCGAATCACCCCTTCAACTGTACTAGTATTTTCTAAACCTGAACCTCGGTTTCTAGTTACGGCACTACTCCCTGAAATACTTCATTCAGGAACTTAGCTCAGGTACGAAGCATCTCTCTAAGTGGAACTGCAACAACCTTGTAGTTCTACAGTAAGGATTCGAATCACCAAGAGGGGCCACCCTTTTTAACTCGTTCCTTCGCTCTCCATTCTAGTAGGGTTGAACTCTACCTCGGCCGCCCTTCAGCGAGTTCGGTTAATGATCGAACCAGGGCATCTCTATTAACCTTCTCTGCGTCCGCGCACCAGAGGGCTCATCATCGTAGTTCCAGCTACCTTAGCTGTTAAAACTCCTTTAGGGAGTCTACGACTAAACCTAGAAGCCTTGCTTCAGGTACCTTACGTGTAGGCAAAACGTGGTTGGCCTACCACAGCCTAGCGTCCCGGCACCAAACCCGAACCAGTCCTTCGAGTTACCACAAGGATATCGGATCCACCGAACCAGAACTCATAAGTGGTTCTCATGCCCGAGAACCGCCCAGTAAACCGCCACCCAACTACTTACCATCACCCAATAGTGGAAGGTACTACTTTTCACTACCCTAATGCTTGTTTCCAGTGCTTCTTCCCCCTATCTGATTCTCTTTCGATTTTTTACTCTTTTTTCAAATGAACTATCCTTAGTTCGTTTCTTTGGATTTGCTCCACCTGATGATTGATCGATAAGATAAGGGGCCGTCGCCGCGGTTTTTGAACTATTGCGATGTGCGCAGCAAGCCCCAGTTCCTTTGAAGGAAAAGAAGCTCGTTCAAAATATTGTGGGATCCGTCACTTGGATTAGCAACATCACATCATTAATCCCACACATCTTTAAACTATCATACGAGCACACATTAATTAGACATAGACTCCCACAACCTTAGTTTAGATAATTAGATAATAGTAGAGTAATCGGTAGAAATACCAACCCCCCCCCCCCAAATCCAAAACCCGAGATTCGTACCTTTCCATTTCATAAAATATAAAAATACAAAAATAATCTTCTTCAACCTTAACCTTAGCGTAGTAACTTCTTACTAGCATTCCTATTCCCCTAGAGAACGATATCAATACCCGTGGCTTACCCTAATTACTACACTACAACGATTAGGTTCACTGCCTAGGGTGTTATAAAACTTGCTCGAAGAAAAGGAAGTTTCCTTGACCCCGAACGACGCGTGTAGCGTTATCAAGTTTTTGGCGCCGCTGCCGGGGAATAGAATAGCTAGTTAGTAGTCCACCTCGTTTAGGTTTCTTTGCTTGATTCCTATCAAGTAAACTTTTTTCTCATTTTTTAGCTTTCTCTTAGTCTATCCCCCTTCTTCGTGACCTTTGTTCGTAATCCCATCACTTTTCATCATGGAAGGTGATAACCCACTACCATTCATCAACCCACCGCCAAATGACCCGCCAAGAGCCCGTACTCTTGGTGAATACTCAAGACCAAGCCACCTAGGCTATAGGAACACCATTGAGCTTCCTGACCAAGCCCAAACCACGGCCCTGCGATCCGACACCATCCGGTTGGTGCAAAACGGATGTGCATTCCATGGACTTCGTTCCGAAGATCCAAATCAGCATCTGAGGGATTTCCTCAAAATTGTCGATTCCATCGACCTTGATGCTACTACTCGGGAGACCACGCGCCTGCGTCTCTTCCAATTATCTCTACGGGACCAAGCTAGTAATTGGCTTGAGCGACTTCCCGCCGGCTCCATCTCAAGTTGGGATGATCTTACCTCTCGCTTCCTTGCTCAATTTTTCCCACCGGGGAGAACCACTAAGCTTAGGAATGACATCTTGATGTTCCAACAACGTCAAGGTGAATCTCTCTACGAAGCATGGACTCGATTCAAGGACTTACTTCATAAAGTCCCTCATCACGGCATTGATCTTTGGCTCCAAGTCCAAATCTTTTATGATCATGTCAACTTCCCCACTAAGCGATCCATTGACCAAGCGGCCGGTGGAAAACTTAGTGATCTCACCGCGGAAGAATCATGGGGTATAATAGAGGACCTCACCCTCTATGACAACGAAAGTTGGGATGACCCCCGTGAGCTGCCAAAAACCGTTAAGGCAATCTCCTTGCTTCCTTCCGACCGTAGGATGATCGAACTTGAAGATCAAGTTAGATTCCTTATGAGCTCCTACGAAAATCCTAAATCTTCACACCATGTGAACAAAGTTTCTTCCTCGTGTGAGCCGTTTTGTGATCCTCATAACATGCGCACTAGCACTCGATCCCCAGAACATGCTTCCGTTGACTACGCATCCTCACGTATTAATGGAACAGGAGGAAGATTCCCTACAATACCCGGACCTAGGAATTTCAATGAAACCCGAGAGGCATGGAAAGGCAAGCCCGACTTCTACTGGGGACAAACCAAAGAATTCACCTCCAATGATTTCTCATGGCCCCCACCTAACGGTCCTAACCAGCAAAACGTCGAAGGGATGTTGCAAAACCTAGTTGCATCCCAAGAAACCCAAATGGCTAAGCTCTCGGACCGCTTTAACCATCAACAAGCCGAGATGGATAGGAAAATAGACAACCTTTTGAAAGCCATAACTAATAGTGATAAGAAGGTTAGTGCTATCTCAACTCCCGAGCCTTCAGGTATAGAGATTAAGGATCCAAGCAAGCTAACTAAGCATGTCCAATTCGTCAATACCATCGCCTTAGTTGAACCTAATGAAACAAATGACGAAGAGGACTATACACTTGTGGAGGATGGAACACCCGAGGAAGTAGATGAAGTAGACATTGACTATTTCAACAAATTTCCTACGGAAGAAGAACTATCTCGCCACCCTCACTTAGTGCGTGACCTCCGTCACATGTATGTTAGGAAAAGTCCTCGAATCAAGTTTGGGAACCCTTGGAATCTTAACATACCATGTTCCATAGGACACCTTTTTGTGGCAAAAGCCTACATTGATCGCAAATCCCCAATCAACATAATGACTAGCACCTACTACAATTGGATAATGATGAAGCCTATCCCAACTAGGCAAGACCCCGATAATCCTACTAATAAGTGCAATTTTCTTGGTAGAGTTAAGGGATTGCCCGTCTATGTAGGTAGTTTCACGTTCCCTACGGACTTCATAATTGTGGATGATATTAGCACGGCCATAGACCCTAGCTTGTCCCATGTTATTCTAGGAAAACCATTCATAGAAAGCACCGGGATGACCTATGACCCCTCGTTAGGAGTAGTGTGATTCAAGAATGAGACCGATGACATAGCTTACCAAATGCCATTTAAGATTGAGAAGTTTTCATCACTCTCTAATGATGAAAAGGAACTTAAACTGTCGGTCTATTATAGGAATGATGAGGATAGGGAGAAAGGTGTTGATTATGTTATGGCTAAGATTTTCGGATTCTATAAGAATTGCCTGAGCCTAGGACTGGAATATAGGACCAATTGGGGAGAGGATGAACTATTAGAGAAGCGCATTGTAGGGCACTTCTACAACATGGAATCCCCCATTAGAGACCGTCAAAAGGGCGGTGGTGAGGAAACGTAGGAGCACGACTATGAGTCTAGCTACAAGACTCTTAAATAAAGAAAAGCGCTTCGTGGGAGGCAACCCATGCTTAATTGTTTGCTTGTTAGTGTCATATATCTTTTATTAATTGTTTATCCTCATGTTTAAATTTGTAAAAATGCTTTATTTTGTTTTTAACCTCGTCTTAATTGCATATAAAGGTATTTTACATAAGGGATAAGTGTAGGGAGGATTACACACGTTTTCAAAAGAAACGTAAACATGAGAATAACAATTAACTAAAAGATATTTATGTTTGTTTGTTCGAGTCAAATGCTTGTATCGAGTCATAATGGATGTTTTGCAGAAATTTTTCTAGATTCTAAAGATGTAAATTTTCCAGAATTTTTTCCAGAAAATCGCAGACCAGTTTTTGTCAAGATAACCTGACGGCGTCAGGAAGGAGTAAAAACATCAGATTACTTTTTTCTCGTTTTCTGAGCTACTTATAAATTTTTGGAATTTTCCAGGTCTTAATTTTCTTAGAAGTTCTGTAAACATCCATTCCACAAGCATTATATCCTAGTTTAAATCGAGTCTTATATATATTATTACCGCCGATTTTACGCGAAGGTTTCGTTTGTTTTCTTCAAGTGTGCAGGTTTAGTTTGTCAAGAAGAAGTTACATAAGATTGGAAGGAGCTTTTCACGCAATAATTCTTCTTGAAAAGGATTTAACCACCACTTTACACGGATCCTACCAAGCTAATCAGGGGAGTATTAGTTTCTTTCGTTTTTGATTACCTTCTATTATCATAACTTTGATACTTTCGGGGAACTTTGGGGACAATGTTCAGTTTAAGTGTAGGGAGGGAAAATAAAACGGGAACTTTGAAACTATGCTTATCCTTGATTATTTGCTTTGTCCAAATGTATTTGTGTAATAAACCATAAGAAAATGTCGGTTAGGGTAATTTTGGCACCAAATTTAAAATTTTTTATGACATATAGGAGTGGGCCATTAGTCTTAACAAAAGCGTCTCATGGATAGGAAGTTGCATGACTAGCACAAAAAACCCTTTACCACCCAAATTCCACCAAAATGTAAGGATCGCCCTTAGATTAGTAGGAATTAAAGCATTCATCTTCAATGCTTAGAGTGTGAACCGGTAGTATATTAGATTCTAGAACTTGTTTTGTGATGCATTCCGAGATCGCAAGTGAGACTACACTTGTGTAGTTAGGAATAACTAAATGATAAGAGGCATTAGGATAACCCTTGTTTGATATCCGTAATATAATTACTTCTTCCATATCGGTTGAGTAATTCCCCCACACCCTTTGCGTTGTACTCATCTTTAGTACACGATACCCCTAGTTAACCCCTCAGAGCCTATCCTTTTCGCGGTTCTCGTGATATTTTGGTTTTCCGGAATATCAATGAAGAGCATTGTTTACACCCCACCCCCAAATATACACCCAAATCGCCTTAGCCTACCCCTTATGCACTCACTTTTAGTGCAAATGTTTGTTATCACCCTAAACCCTTAGTTCAATTATCTAGTTGCTTGCATAAGTTGCTAAGTTGAGTCATATCCTTTGTATACAGTTTTGGGACGATTGGGATTCATGGGAAAAGTTAAAGTTTATGAAATGACGGGAAGGGAACGTTAATTCAAATTCCCTTTGTTTGCGTAATAATGTACCCCAAGTGTTTTGATCTTTTCAATTCAGGTCAAATTAGTGTTAGAGTAATAAAAACTCAAGTGTAGGGATATGCCTATAAATCCCTAGTATTTTGATGTTATCGTAGAGGATGGTAGAGTAAAAGTGTATGAAAAAAAAAAAAAAAAAAAAAAAAAAAAAAAAAAAAAAAAAAAAAAACGGGCTACCATCCTACATCTATCCTTTAAATGTATGTTTGTTTATTTCCGTTACCAAGAGTTTTAGAGTGTCGAGTCTTGGCTTAGCAACGCCATTCTTCGTATGCATTTAACATAGAGATTTTTGACTTGCCACCACCAAATAGCCTATCCCACCAAACCCTTTGTTTCCCTACCGTAAGCCTAACATTACAACCCTTTAAAAGACCTCTTTGATAGTCTTTCCTAGGTGCTTACGCCAAAGCAATGGAGGTTTGATCTATTCTCAAGCCTATGGTAATCTATGTACTAGGACCGGTTAATGAGTGTTTATCTTCCATTTCCTATTTGTTATATTTCATATATACACCCGAGAGAGATGTGAGTATCCAAACACCCCATGTGAGGTGCTAGTATGTAATTTCCGTGCTTGTTATGACTTTTGCGGGGCTTATATGTGTTGTGGACCGTTTTGAATTAATGCTTCATGACCCCTAACTTATAAATTAATTGGCTAAAAGCACATTTGCTTGAGGACAAGCAAATAACAAGTGTAGGGATATTTGATAAGGTTTTAAAAGGTACCATTTTGAGGGGTCGTTTTAGCCCTTATTTGATCACTTTTGTATCCGTTATTGCTTAATATCGTTCCTTTTCACTTTTTAGGTCTCGTGAAGGCAAAATGCTGGAATGGCACTTATTTGGACGAAAAGGCGCGAATATATGAAGAAAATGGCCAAAGTCAAAATCGAGACACTCACAGTTGCTGAAAATAGAAGGCGACGGCGTCAGGTGCTAATTGCGACGTCGTCCGAGGATTTATGTGAAGGTTCAGAACCCAAAACTCATATTTTCAAGAGACGACGTCCAGTTGTAAAAGAGTAGGCCGTCGCTACTCAGACGGCCTAGATGCAATCCAGACGACGTCAGAAGCTGAAGAGGACGGCGTCACGGACATAAGGTGACGCCGTCGCATATGTAATCTTATATATAGAATCCGAATTTTTTAGTTTTTAGGAGAGTCTTTTGGAGTAAAAACCTAAAACCGAACCTAAGGTGTCTTGTACAGTATTTTAGGGTTTTAAACCCTATCTTACACCAAGATAAGTATTTACTTCATTAATTCAATTATGTCTTTGATTATTTGTGTGTATGCTTGCATGTTCTCCATGTCCGGCTAATTTATTTGTGTGTTTGCTTAGGATGTATGAAACTTAATTATTGAATACTGATTGGTTGTTTCTTATCTTAGTTGATCAATGATCTAGTAATGCGATAGATCATTCGTTGTGTACTTAATGCTTGATTCATCTTTGTGAACCTTAGAATATGATTACCTGAGTAGTTGTAGGCTAAATTATCCAAAGAGTGCCTTAGAGTAAGAGTTTATCATCCCTAGTGGGTTTTGTAGACGAGACCCTTTGGTAAGTTCAAAGAGTTAGGGAGAAACGCATACCCTACAACTTTAGACACACAACGCAACTAAGAATAAGGACGTGACAACTCAACCATCAATAGGAGATAATTAAGGAGTAATACAACTTAAGTAAACACATCTTTAAACTATCATACGAGCACACATTAATTAGACATAGACTCCCACAACCTTAGTTTAGATAATTAGATAATAGTAGAGTAATCGGTAGAAATACCAACCCCCCCCCCCCCCCAAATCCAATACCCGAGATTCGTACCTTTCCATTTCATAAAATATAAAAATACAAAAATAATCTTCTTCAACCTTAACCTTAGCGTAGTAACTTCTTACTAGCATTCCTATTCCCCTATAGAACGATATCAATACCCGTGGCTTACCCTAATTACTACACTACAACGATTAGGTTCACTGCCTATGGTGTTATAAAACTTGCTCGAAGAAAGTTTCCTTGACCCCGAACGACGCGTGTAGCGTTATCAACATCACCCAAACAGCAATCGACTAATAAAAGTCAATTCAACGTACTAATCAGATCATGTAAAGCATGGGAATAATGTGTTTATCAAACTCTAATCATCTAATCCTAACAATCATATCCTAGGCACCTTGTCCTTCAACGTAGGTTAACATGTTTTACATTTAAGTATATAGGATAATTAGATAAGCCTGTTAGATGATATAAATTTGAAAACATTCTCCCCCTCAATCAATGACTTATTTTCTGAAAAGTTTAAAAGCGCTGAAGTCATTGATTGAGTTTGCAAATTTTATAAAAACTCTGAATCTGATTGTTTTTAAAGAAACTCATTTACCACCATTTTGTTAAAACAAATATTTTTCTGAAGAATTTTTGAAGGAAAAATATTTGAGTAGGAACAGCAGTCCTTCGACATACTTTCCTCATTTTGTTTTAGGATAAGTGCACGAAATATTTGAAAATTGGTTTAGCGCAGCACTTTCCTTTTTTGAAGAACGGGTTGCTATCTGAAATAATAGCAAACCATGGTTTTAGCTCGGGTTACAGTCTGAAATAAATGCAAGCCATATTTTGAGACATGTTTAGAAAAGAATATTTACACCTTCTGCTCGAACTTCATCTATGGTCACGTGCCATTATTGAATGACATTTCTAAGACCGTAGATGTTATCGATACCAGAAGACATGTCTTGAGAAAACATATTTTTGGTATTTTTCAAATTTTCTGATTTTTATGGGTTTTTAGTTGATTTTATATTTTTCTATTTTGTTTTTGTTGGTTTTATATTTTTGTATTTTCTTTTTGATAAATATTTACAGATAGAGTAGATGATATAGTTTAAGAAAATGATGAAACGAGTACCGAGATAAGGATATCGAGCAGCCCCGTTGTAGAAGATAGAATTCGTCATCTCTTAAACTTCCACCACCAAAGCTTCCAAGGCTCCTGAATTGAAAGAAATTGAACCATCTAAAAGTGACACTTTGGCAGCTTCCCCCAAACCGAAAATCCTTTTGTTGAGCAGATTCAAAGCTTTCATTCAAGCTTGTCTTAGCCAGGTGCACAGAGGAGCACACCATTGTCGTCGATCTTGCTGCTCCTTTTAAGAATGATCTTTGTGATTCTTCGTTCGATGTTATATCATCCAATATAACAGCAACGTATCATCCCAAACATAAAACAATCTTCTCATATTTCTTTTCCACTGAATTCTGAAGCGATGTATACCAAAAGGTGTCACGAGACCACTTCCCCACGTAGTTGTATTGATGCAGTCAGTCTCTTTGAATGAAGCTCATGAACTCGAATACACATATGGATGTGCTTCAAAGACGAAGAAACTTATAACATCGAAGTATCAGATTAAGTCCAATATCCAAAGAATAATTCCGATGTATACTTTTCTCTCCCCTGAAGAAAGTGTATGAAGCTCAAGAACCCGAAGTACCCGAATGCCCAAAGAGAGAATAACCGATAACATTGAAGAAGCAGGCCGAATCACTGATTATCTCTGCGGATGTCAACTCCAGAGTAAGTGATTATATCTCTGAATCACTGATTAAGCCCTCAAGTGAAGCAGCTGAGCGTCCCTAATGTACACAATCTCTCTCCCCTGATGATTGCGATAACATCAAAATCATCACACACTTGTATACCTCTTTTATCTTCAGAAACTAACTCTTCCATCACTTCCCCCACATAGTTGGAATAAGAACACTAAACGCCATGAGTCAAACCTTGAGTTTCTCTGCGGTAATGATATTAGTCTTCCTGGGATATCTTCAATCACTTAGAAGTATTAAGCTCATCAAGTTTACTCGCGTTTAGATGCGTGCCTCCTTCCCCCTTGCTGGTTTTGATACTTCAGAATCAGCAACATATTATAAGCCCAGATACTTGAAATCTTTTGAGAAGATCGCTTGAAGTCTTTGTGAGAATCAACTTGCTGAAGTACAGTGTGAGCAAATCTAATTAGGGATTAAATCATACAATTCACTCTCCCCCAATTAGTGCTCTCCCCTAAACCGACAACCTTTCAAATAAATGTCCGAAATAAGAAGAAGTCTTTAGATCGTTAAATGTAATTCGTCTTTTAGTCTTCTAACATGCAGCAGAAAATGTAGAACAGACTGTAGACTCGACCTTCTTCAAGATTGTCCAGTTGGGGATCAAAAAGTTAACATCTTCTTCTCACCAAATGCATTCCCGTTAATTTATATATAGCAAATTCCCTTAAGTAAAATCCCTCCCAATCAAACAAGAACAGAAAGATGTTCATCAAGGAAATCAGCCCTGCAACTAAAAGCATTTTGTCATTTAATCATATCCACCCATGTGAAGATGTCAACCAACGGCTCTTAGAAGAACACACTTGCTTCGTTATTATGTTAGTCATAATTTGTTCTCTGTTGGTCAATTCAGTGACTCTGATCTTGAAGTGGCCTTCAGAAAACACTCTTGCTTTGGTGAAGAACTGGATGGTGTGGAACTTTTAAGAGGGAACACGTGGAACTCATTTGTACACCATCTCTATCGAAGACATGATGAAGATGACCCAATATATACTCTGATATAACTCAACATGCAGCAGTTTCACACTTCTTCTCCCCCTCACGAATTGCATACGGAGTTGCCATTCTTGATTAAACAAGTGAATATCATCCAAATGTAGTCTATTCACAATTCTCCCCCTCAAAGGTAGCAAATGATGTCACCATCGTCATTATAATTGAGCAAGTGGAATAAGAGAAAAATCATCTGTAGTCCGGTTCACTTGAAAGCGCGTGGAAAAAGTATGAAGCATGTTGATGAGAATGGTCATAATTGAGAAGATTTCTCTTCTTCAGAAGATAAAGCGCACTGAAGCGTACACATTTCTTTTCTTTAGAGTACGAGGCTTGAACTGTTGTGTTCAAACGTCATAATCTCTCTCTTTTCATCATCTCTTGGCAAAACTTGTAATCATCCCCATTATCATTTAGTAGGCTCTTTTTCATGACAACTGATGGAGAAAACCCAATATGATGAATTTGACCCTGAAGTAAACTAACACGAACTCGTGACTTAAACTTGCACATATGTAACAAAGAGCGATGCCGAGAATTCATCCTCCATTGAATCTCTAAGTACTCTATACTCTTCATCCAACCAACCTTCAAGTATAAGACGTACAACACCTCTTGAAAATCCACAATTGAATGTGATACTGAGCACTACAACGTAACTCCTTAAAATGATAGTTATTTTGTGGTGGTAAGAGCCCAATTCCCCTAAGTGGCAAAAGAAAAGAAAAAAGTCACCCAACAATAACTAGATTTCTAAGTCTTCGTTTTTGATAATAAGCTCGAATAAGGATCTTGAAGAATCTTCATCCAACCATCCCCGATACCTTCAGATACTAAGTACACTCGCCCGTGATATTTCACTTCAACCTCAAATAAATAATAGTGAATTAACCCCGTTGTCACA
The DNA here is from genome assembly GCA_019973895.1 of Chrysanthemum seticuspe. Lineage (NCBI taxonomy): Eukaryota > Viridiplantae > Streptophyta > Magnoliopsida > Asterales > Asteraceae > Chrysanthemum > Chrysanthemum seticuspe. The sequence goes on along the minus strand of BPTQ01000001.1, from coordinate 231,041,060 downwards.
TCTTCTTCTTAAAAGCTCAAATCTAGCCTTCTTTGACGTTTTAAGTGAACTATGATAATGGTTTCATCCCGATCATGGTTAAAAGCACATAACCCCGTAAAACCTTGTAATAACCAAACTGCCATGAAGAATATCCAAACAGTCACCCAATTCATGAAGTACACCCTTTTATCCCTTCTTTGAAGTAGAAACCGTAGCACCAGCATCAGATAAGATCCCGAAATACACTTTCCTTTCTCCAGGATGGTTCCATCATTACGAGATTTTACAATTCTATGGTTTAAACCGAGAAATAGTTTCTTTCACGGGATTTTACAAAACCAAGAATAAACCGTAAGATAGATCCGGAAATGCACTTTACTATTTCCAGGATGATTCCATTGTTACGGGATTTTACAAGTCTATGATTTAAACCGAGAAATAGATTCTTTCGCGGGATTTTACAAAATCAAGACTAAACCGTAAACAATGTCAGCTTGAATGTGTTATGACAATTTTGGTTTCGGTGAATATTTGTTTTAGAGGAACATGCAGCGGTTCATCAACTATTCATTCTCCATCATCAACAATTCTTTTCCCATATGTAGAATACTTCACAAACCATATTAAGTAGAGTAGTATACACTACTTCCCTGGAGGTTAACCGTAAAACATCAAAGTACACGTTTCTCCCTCATGATGGTTTTGAACTTTTGGAAGCATCATAACCTGTACGACTATTTGCACGAGAAGTTCTTGTCATAAGCAAACATCTTGAAAAATCATGACTAACGCAGACGATTCTTAGAAAGATTTTGCTTAGACTGTGAAGTATCATTGACATTATGTGGCGTCGAATATCTCATGGGAATTTGCTGAAATTGAATCTCCATTGATTCATCGGCTAATAGTAATGACCACATATGGAGATAACCCGATACGACAAACTTGAAAATGAAGTAAACATCCCAACTTTGTGACTTGCTGCTTGTTCTATATTCTTGATCAATCCACAACAGCGTGTGACACTGAGTACAGCAACTTCCTTAAGTGATAGTTATGCTCCAACAAGTTATCTTGAGACATGCAACCAACCAACCAATGTCTCAACGATAAAGAAGAACACCCGTGAAACGTCACTTCAATTCCTCTTAAGTAATACCATACAAAAGCCCCGTAATCATTTTCTGCAAATTTTTTTAGCGCAAGCCATTAATTTGTATCCCTCGTGAAAATACCACACAATTAAAAGTTTGTATCCTTAAATGTTTGAAAACAAATTCGGATACCAACTTATATTATACCAAATGATCATTTGTATCCCAAGTATTTACTCGTTCCAAATCCAAATGAGAAGTCCATGAATCCAATTCCAATTAAACCATGTAAGGCCCATAAACAAATCCATAGCCCAAATGCAATATATGACCACGAGATGGTATGATCCGCCCGATCCATTTTCAAACTGTTACTCCATCTGGGTATATGAGTACATATACGCACTACACAACACTAAACCTAACAAAAATACACTAACCCTAAAACACCACATTGAAATATAACGCCTACCACACTTCTTCCAAAGCAGATCTCATCTCAAACTCGTCTCTCATTTCCAGCTATTGCTACATCAAAAATCAAACATCAAACCAAATACTTCATCTCTGCTATCATTCGAACAACAAACTCCTTTAATAAACCAAACTCTAGTCTCACATAAGCTTACACCTTGTTTGAAGCGGCAAAATAATTGACTTTAAGATCTCTAAGAGAGGTCACGGGTAGGTTTACTAATTGATTTGTTTTTCGTTTTGAGTTATGTCTTTAATTCAAACCAAGGAAGGGTTATAACACAATTGTTATACGACCTTTCCTTATGATTTCGTATATAAACGAAGCTAAGCTTTGACAACAATCAGTGATGATTCACGTTCAACAACAAAAAATCTTTAAAAGATTGAAAACAAAGTTGAGCTTTCTGAGATTGATTTTTATTTAATTTCGTTTTTTAATTTTTTTTAGTCGTAGTTACTGATGATGTTAGAGTCGTTATGGTGATGGGTTTTAATGTACTTACAGATGAAATTGTGATTTGTTCTTGTTCGGTCATGAGGCTATGAGTCGAATCTGATGATATTCGAATTTTTTAATTCGCTTCTGATGTTGAACTAGGACCATTGATGGATGAAACTGAGGTCTTTGATGTTGGTATTTGGTATATGGTCTTTTGAGGTCGAGTCTTATTAGTTTACGCATAAAGCACAATTTTCTTTTTCAGTTTTACACATAAGGTTTTTCTTCCATACAAATCTTACGCGTAGCTTTATTTTCTTTCTTAAGCGTAAGCCTTTCTTGCTTATGCGTAAACTAGTGGTCATACGCGTTAAACGCGTTGCTTAGGCGTAAACTGGGTCATACGCGTAGCATTCTTAGGCGTAGGAATTGCTCTTACGCATAAATCTTGCTTAGGTGTAGGAATTGCTTACTCGTAAGCTCTTACGCGTAAGCTTAGGTTCTTACGAGTAACTTTCCAAGCTACTCGTATTGGACTGAAGATAGACCCTTAGGCGTAGAATACTAGGGTTTTGACCCAGTTGACTTTTTTTCGACGAGATTCCGACCATATTTTTCGTTCAGCTTCATAAAAAACCCAGAAAAAGCATGAGTATTCAGTTTTGCCCGTTTGACCGATGTTTGACCACGTATTTTACCAGTTTAAGACCATATATTTACACGGTTTGGTACCAAAAAAGTCATAAAAATGATAAGATACAAACAAGACTGTTTGGACATGAGGACACAAGACATGTTGTTGTAAACTTGATAACAAAGCAAGAGACTTTTTGGACCAAAATAAGAGGATACATAAAAACATTGTTAAAAACTGTTTATCATAAGAATTGGAAAAAAAAGTTTTCCGACCCAAAAAATAGTACAAATACAGTTTAAAAACAAGATTCAAGCCACAATAAATCATCAAAACACAATAACCATGGCTCTGGTACCATTTGTAGGATCATGCATAATGTGTTATTGATGATTCGGGTGGCCTTGGATGATGATGAATCAAGTATGCCATGGTTTAGAGAGAGAAAGAGATGAGAGGGTGATTCTAGAGAGATAAACAAAAAGAGAAAGGTTAGATTGAATGAGAAGCACCACCCCTTCCAAGGATAGAAGGGGTATTTATAGTTACAGACACTACGTCCTCCTGTCGGACTGTGGATCAGGTATACAGTGGGTAAAGACCAGTCCTTCCTCCACGGTGTTACACTAAACTAATAACTAAGCTAACAACTAACTAATTAACTACTAAACAACGTAAATAACGATATTTCTACGAGCTAACATATGCTAGACTATAATTGGGGTGACCGACACTTCCTTATGGAATTTCCAATTCCTAACATCTCTTCACCTTTATTTAATGCTTAGTACAAAAGGGACTTTGTACAATCCAAGTAGGGGGACGGGAGTAGAATTATCTCTTGAACTTTATTGCCCTCGTTTTTCTAGTTTTTTTGAAAAATTATGCTATTTTTTAAATTTTGACATGTTTTTCTTAACTAACTAGATTAGACCTTAGCTGAGCTCATTATAACCCTTGATATTATATGGTGAGATTAGCCTTATCCGTTTCCAAATTTTTACTCCAAATCCACCAAATTATGAGTGTGCCTGTAGCTTGTAAACTTTAGAACTTGGCCTTTGCATCATTTCGAGACCATAGACGAGGTATGTTTAGTTAGCTCGATGTATTTGGACTTTCAGTTTAAGAAGGCAATATTATAGGATTATCACCCAAATAGCCTACCATTGTGTGTCTATCGATTAGTCACCTTGACTTCTCGACCCCCATGTTAAACCCTTTGTTTCACTCACCTTTAGTGCAAGATACCCCTAGATACACCCTTCTGAGCCATTCCTTTCATTTTGTTCACCGAACATATTGTTTCGATACACTATTACACCTTAGCCTACTCTATAGTCTTTATTTGTAATTGGGAAGTCATTATTTACCTAAGTTCAAGGTTCAAGTGGAAAGGTTCGGGAATCACGCTCTCGTCGACGACATATCCTTAAAGATCATTGAAGACCCCCAAATTCTCATAAACACCCCTTCTGAGACATGTTCACCACTTACATCAACTGTTTCAACCTCGTCAGCCAAATCATCAACCACTATTTCTAAAGAAAACATCTGCCCACCTTACATATGGCCTGGAACATACCTTTGATAACTGTAAAACATTGATTCTTGGCTCCTTTTTCATCCAATTCTCTTTGACTTAATTGTCTTCTGTGCAGTGGTTTATTGTAAACTGGTTTTAATCTGTTATTATTCATAGCTGATGGCATGCTAATGGAACAACTGGTTTTGGTCTCTCATAATTATGGTTAGTGTAGTTTGGTGTGTACCTATGAGTTGGCAACAGATGTTTTGCATTCTTTGGGTCTCATTGTTGTTTCCATCTTGTTGTTTGGATAGGCATTAAGCATCAACAAAACTCTTTGGTTTAAGCATCCTAACATACATTTCAACATCATTATTTAAGCCCTAATTCGTGGTAAGGGTTTCTATTTATAGTTTTCTAAAAACTGGGTCGATACGGCGTACTGGGGTACTATACGGCATATTCAAGATATCAAATGTGGGCTCCGCTCAATAAAATATGTTGGTAAACCAACTAACCAGGCATTCGATACAGAATATTGGTGGGAACAGATACGTCGTATTGGGAGAAATCCCGTCTTTGTTCTTCATATGGCTTGGGCTCCTGTACGGGATATCTTCGGATATGAATACGTTTTATTCTTCAGAAATCTTTGATTCTTCAATCAGCTAAATGTAAATATATTGCGTATACCTAGAGGGGGATACGCCGTATTCTTCAAAGGAACATGCAAGACTTCAAATCTTCTAAGTTTGGGATACGACGTATCTAAATAGCATTGATACGCCGTATTGAATGTATGAAGAATTTTATTCTTCAGTTTCTTTGTTTTAGCTCCAAATAACGTCATTTTCTGTGTCTTTTCCATTTTTGCTCTAGAGTTACTAAGAATTACATAAGTAAACTGATAACATCAAATAGTCCTGAATAATAAGTGTCAATTTCCCCCGATAATGCTCGTATTTTATATCATTTATATGGATTTACGCTTGTTTTCCTCTATATTTCACTTTCAGGTAAAATATGAGCATTGGAGCTAAAGAGACGCGGATTTGGAGAATTTATAAAAGATTTATCATAGTATGCTCATTTTGAAGCAGTTACGGCGTAACTCCTCTCTCACATTACGCCGTAACTAAAGCGTGGCTCAGAAAACCAACTCAACAGAAGATTACGGCGTAACTCTCCCAAAGAATATGACGTAACCAACTAGGTCAAATGAGGTTCTGCGCCGCTGCAAGCTACGCCATAACTCTTGCATTAATTACGGCGTAACCAAAAATTATTGAAGATACGGCGTAACTCCTTCCATAGTTACATCGTAACCAACAGTTTTAGTGCAAAATACGAAGAATTAGATGTTACGACGTAACACTTATAATTAGTTACGCCGTAACCAGATCTGGCCTATAAATACCCCACGATTTCCAGCATTTCAAAGCATCCTATTTCACACACAACACAAAGTGAACGTGAGTAGAAGTCGAAGGCAGATCTAGAGGAGCATATGGAGCTATCTCCAAGGGAGAAATAACTCCCCTACGATAAGCATTAGCCTTTTATCTTTTCTTTACTTTTAACTCATGTATTTCGTAATGTTAAACATTGAATCGATTGTTTTAGTTAATATGAGCGGCTAAGCACCTCTGGTGCGGGCCTAGTTATGATCCCTTAATTGTTTTGTTTGCATTTACGTTGCTTCCGTATAATTATTTCTAAGTGTATGCATGCATAGTTTGTTGGTAGCTACCCTTGTTTCGGTAGTTTTGAATGGCGGTAGTGGCTAGTTACTTAGGAGATATGACCAACTGACCCTAAGTAAGTAGACTGAGACGGGAAGGGTAAGATATGACCAACTGACGACCCTTTCTAGTTGTGCGATTTGACTAACTGATCACCTACCGTTTGGATGAACTTAAGAAGTAGGGGGTGAGTGTTTAAGATGCTAGCGCCCGGGCACTCACTATTATGAATCTAGCATGTAGCGATACTTAATGACTTGGCTTAGGGGACTAAGAACAACTGGACTTATGACGGGTCACCTGATTTCTCCAGTGTGACCTTTTGCTGATAGGTTAGGACGAACTGATCAAATGATGTCCTAGCGACTTTGACCCCACCTGAAGTAATTGGAAGTAATTAGACGGGAACACTACTAATTAGGATGAGTAACTAGGTTATCACCACTCTCCTCTATTGATCACAACCCTCACCTTTATTTGCTTTAGTAGTTAATTATATCAAAATAATATTAAAATCTGTGACACCTAGGCTTAGTTTAAATCCACACACATAGCTCTTGGGACGACCTCAGTTTTACCGATTACTACACTACACACGACCGGGTACACTGCCCGTTAGTGCATTAGGGTAGTACATAGGTATAACGAGTAATTATAAATACTAAAACATGGTCAGTAAAACCTGCATCATAAACGATTAAGTAACGATTCGTATATAAAATCATAGTAAATGAGCAAAATATACGGGATAAATGATGTATAAAAACGCTACGTATATGATCACATCAGAAATCCTGTGGTCATTTGTTCTATTAGGTGGCAAGCCTTTTGGTGCTTCAAACACCCCTACATACTCTTTTAACAAAGGAACTAGAATATTAGGTACATAATTACTTGCAGAGATGATAACCATACATGAATCCATCACTTCAGCACTTGAATCAATTTAGAGGGTACACACACAACATCATAGAATAAAGTTGTACCTTATGCTGAGGTAAACTTTTCTTGAGTTGGTTCCCTTCAAACCACCATAAAGTAGGCTGTGAAGCTCCTCCCACTGCCACTTTTCTTCCTTCATACACAAACTCCATCCTCAGTTGCAAAAAATTACATAGAACATCTCCTAAAGCAGACAACGACTAAACACCCAAAACCATGTCATAACCTCCCAAAAGAACTATTATTACATCAGATTTGAAAGTTTCACCTTGTAATTTCCAAATAGGCCCTTACGTTCTTGAGTACTAGTAAGTGAGTGTCCACCAGGTAGTGCAATTTGTAATGGATATGTACTTCTCAACTTACACCTCATCTTCTTAGCACCACATCTAAAAAAATTATGAGTACCACAACTGTTAGTGAGGATATGAATAGGATGTTGTTTAAATGACGCTTGACCTTCATTGTTTGAAAAGTGTTGATCCCATAAAGTGAATTAAGTGAAATTTATGGATATGAAGTTGTTGCTAACTCATTTGGTTAATATCATGCTCAACATACATAAACACCCCTTTTGAGACATGTTCACCACTTACATCAACTGTTTCCACCTCATTAGCCAAATCATCAACCACTATTTTTAAAGAAAACATCTGCCCACTTCACATATGACCTTGAACATACCTTTGATAATAGTAAATCTTCTAAGTTTGGGATACGGCGTATCTAAGAAGCTTTGATATGCCGTATTGAATGTATGAATAACGTTATTCTTCGGTTTCTTTGTTTTAGCTCCAAATAACGTCGTTTTCTATCTCTTTTCCATTTTTGCTCCAGAGTTACTAAGAAATACAAAAGTAAGCGATTAAGTAACAATTCGTATGTAAAATCATTGTAAATGAGCAAAATATATGGGATAAATTATGTATAAAAACACTACGTATTTTATCACATCAGAAAACCTGTGGTAATTTGTTCTATTTGGTAGCAAGCCATTTTGTGCTTCAAACACCCCTCCATACTCTTTTAACAAAGGAAATATAATATTCGGTACATAATTACTTGCAAAGTTGATAACCATACATGAATCCATCACTTCCGAACTTGAAAATATTTAGAGGGTACACACACAACATCATAGAACAAAGTTGTGCCTTATGCTGAGGTAAACGTTTCTTAAGTTGGTTCCCTTCCAACCATTACAAAGCAGGCTGTGAAGCTCCTCCCAATGCCACTTTCCTTCCTTCATACACAAACTCCATCCATAGCTGCAAAAAATTACATAGAACATTTCCTAAAGTAGACAACCATTGCACTCCCAAAACCATGTCACAACCTCCCAAAGGAACTATTATTACATCAGATTTGAAAGTTTCACCTTGTAATTTCCAAATAGGCCCTTACGTTCTTGAGTACTAGTAAGTGAGTGTCCACCAGGTAGTGCAATCTGTAATGGATATGTACTTCTCAACTTACACCACATCTTCTTAGCACTACATCTAAGAAATTATGAGTACCACAATTGTTAGTGAGGATATGAATAGGATGTTGTTCAAATAACGCTTGACCTTCATTGTTTGAAAAGTGTTGATCCCATAAAGTGAATTAAGTGAAATTTATGGATATGAAGTTGTTGCTAACTCATTTGGTTAATATCATGCTCAACATACATAAACACCTCTTCTAAGACATGTTCACCACTTAGATCAACTGTTTCCACCTCATCAGCCAAATCATCAACCACTATTTCTAAAGAAAACATATGCCCACTTCACATATGGCCCGGAACATACACTTGATAACAGTAAAACATTGATTCTTGGCTCCGTTTTCTTCCAATTCTCTTTGACTTAACTGTCTTCTGTGTAGTGTTTTATTGTAAACTAGTTTTAATCTGTTATTATGCACAGCTGATGGCAATGCTAATGGAACAACTAGCTTTGGTCTTTCATAATAATGGTTAGTGTAGTTTGGTGTGTACCTATGAGTTGTCAATAGAGGTTTTGCATTCTTTTGGTCTCATTGTTGTTTCCCTCTTGCCGTTTGAATAGGCATTAAGCATCAACAAAACTCTTTAGTTTAAGCATCCTAACATGCATTTCAACATCATTATTTAAGCCCTAATTCGTGGTAAGGGCGTCTATTTGTAGTTTTTTGAAAACTGGGTCGATATGGCGTATTGGGGTCCTATACGGCATATTCAACATATCAAATGTGGGCTCCGCTTAATAAAATATGTTGGTCAACCGACTGACCAGGCCTTCGATACAACATATTGGTAGGAACGGATATGTCGTATTGGGAGTAATCCCATTCGGATGTGAATACACCGTATTCTTCAGAAATATTTGATCCTTTAGTCAGTTAAGTGTAAATATACGGCGTATACCTAGAGGTGGACACGCCGAATTTAATGTATGAATAACTTTATTCTTCGGTTTCTTTGTTTTAGCTCCAAATAACGTCATTTTCTGTGTCTTTTCCATTTTTGCTCCAGAGTTACTAAGAATTACAAAAGTTAACGATTTGTATATAAAATCATAGTAAATGAGCAAAATATATGGGATAAATGATGTATAAAACACTACGTATTTGATCACATCAGAAATCCTGTGGTCATTTGTTCTATTAGGAAGCAAGCCTTTTGGTGTTTCAAACACCCCTCCATACACTATCAACAAAGGAACTAGAATATTAGGTACATAATTACTTGCAGAGTTGATAACCATACATGATTCCATCACTTCAGCACTTGAAAAAATTTAGAGGGTACACACACAACATCATAGAACAAAGTTGTGCCTTATGTTGAGGTAAACTTTTCTTAAGTTGGTTCCCTTCCAACCACTACAAAGCACGATGTGAAGTTCCTCCCAATGCCACTTTCTTTGTTCATACACAAAATCCATCCTAAGCTGCAAAAAATTACATAGAACATCTCCTAAAGTAGACAACCACTCCCAAAACCATGTCACAACCTCCCAAAGGAACTATCATTACATCAGCTTTGAAAGTTTCACCTTGTAATTTCCAAATAGGCCCTCACGTTCTTGAGTACTAGTAAGTGGGTGTCCACCAGATAGTGCAATTTGTAATGGATATGTACTTCTCAACCTCCCAAAGGAACTATCATTACATCAGCTTTGAAAGTTTCACCTTGTAATTTCCAAATAGGCCCTCACGTTCTTGAGTACTAGTAAGTGGGTGTCTACCAGATAGTGCAATTTGTAATGGATATGTACTTCTCAACCTACACCTCATCTTCTTAGCACCACATATAAGAAATTATGAGTACCACAATTGTCATTGAGGATATGAATAAGACGGTTGTTCAAATAACGCTTGACCTTCATTGTTTGAAAAGTGTTGATCCCATAAAGTGAATTAAGTAAATTATAGATATGAAGTTGTTGCTAACTCATTTGGTTAATATCATGCTCAACATAGATAAACACCCTGATCTGTGCTAAACCAGTCAAGTCTAATCACATAAGCTGGCCACTTGTGAATGGCCAGCCTTAACAGACTTAAAACAGCTTAAGCACAAATGCAATGAAGTCCTGGAGAATATAATGAATTCCCGGGTCGTTTAGTCCCACGGAGACTCAATGGTGTGTAAACACTTGATCAGACGATAGAATGATCACTAAGGATAGTGATCGGAAAGGATTTGGATGGATAATTACACTACTGAAAAAGTTTATAAATAACAACGACTTAAATGCAAATTAAGAAAAATTAAAAAGATAAAATATATTAAATAAACGCTATCACTATATTTAAAATGATGAACGTTTAAAACTTAAAACGTACGTTTAAATAAAATTACGTGAACGTACAAAATAAAACGTGAAAATAAAGAAGGAAAATACCTACGGATATGAAAAATACATTTTTACAATCCTAAATATAAAAGAAAATTATTAGAAAAGGAAAATTATTTTTACAACTATTTATTTAATTATTATTAATTAAAAACTATTTATTAAGTATTTAAAATGCACTAAAATATAAGAAAATACAAAATTAACCTAGAAAAATGAAATTATAACTTAGAAAAATCTAAAATATGATAAAACTTATTTTAAAACTGAAAATATATTTTTTAGACTTTTTATGTATTTATTATTAATTTAAAACTATTTAAAACTAATTAAAATGCTAGAAAATACTATTTGAACCAAGAAAATTATGGAAAAATATTTTTTTGGCTTTTTATATTTATCTTAACTTAAGAAAAATGAAAAATTATTTTTTTGAAACTTTTCTGAATTATTTGTATTAAATGCTAATTAAAAATGCTTAAAAACTAATTTAAATTAAGAAAAATAGCAAACAGGAAAGGAAAAATATGAAAAATTCCAGAAAAGTCTAAAATAATATTTAGAATCTAGGAAAAATATAAAAAACAGGGGTTGTGTGGAGGAATTTGAAACTGATGCACAAAGTGCTTATGAAATAAGCACTTGGATAAGCTAAAGGGACAAAACAAGCACCAAATTGATTCAGAAGCTACAATATGCTAAAAATGACCAAATGCAACAATTCTCAACTGCTTTCAACCACAGAATTGCAAATTGCTATGATTTGGTTGTTTTTTATTCAAGTGCTAACAAATTGCTACTTTGGGCTTAAAAAAATAGCACTGAGATAAGCTGAAAAGGAAAAACAGAAGCAGGGTCCTAAAGAAGACCAGGGTGAGAGCTTGTAAACCAAGAATCAGACCTATAGGAGCTCAAATGAGCTTTGCACAAGCTCTGCAAAACCTGCAAAATCCCTGTGCAGACTTAATGTCCTGCACAGGGCATATAAGCCAATAATCACAAGCATTTTTGGTGCTTAAAGAAAATTTGCAAAATTATACAAAAATAATGATAAAGAAATAGACCAGCATGAGATTTTAAAACATCAAGTTTCACTGAATTTGGCTTAGAACTGAAGCAATGAAAAATCCCTCTCAGTTGGCTCAAAACAGGATTTTCAGTTTTTGACTTTTGACAATAGTTTGAAGATTTGACTTTTATGAGTTTTGAACTTGATTTGTAGACTGATATTGATGTTAATGGATGAAATAAAGTTAATGCAAGATACCTCTATGATTTAAAAACACAAAACAAGTGTTTTGATTTCCAAAAACACAACAGATAAACTGTTTGAGACAGTTGAAGTGGAATTTGACTTTTGAGCTTAGCAGGTGCAATAACAAGACAGATATAAGCTAGAATGAACTAAACAAGCATGAACAAACAGAACTCTACCACTGCACAACCCTTAAACTCAGTTTGACAGTAAATCCAAACACACCTTTAATTGACTGTTTTGAAAATTAAATGAGTAAATCACTGAACCAAAATATTGTAATGATCAAACTAAGTTTATATAACTTAATTACAGCCTAATAACCATATTAGAACCAAATATAACTACAAATGAAGATTTTTGCAATGAAACTTGAAATTTACTTACAAAGGGTCCTTAGCCACAATGGCTTGAAACAATGAACCCATGAACCTCTAACCTAATTTATCCAACCCAATGTCTCTGAACTAACCCAAATCCATATCTGAATCAACCATTGCCCCTTTTCATACCATTTTTAGCTCCCAGTTGACTTTTGTTGACCAAGGTCCAATGTGGATTGAAACTTGAATGTAAGCTTGCAATAAGTTATAATAAGCTCATTTAAGCTTGTTGAAGCTTAAAGATAAACTAAGAAGAGCTTGTTTGTCAGACTTTGAAATGGAAATTTTCAACAGTTATGCAAAAATGTGAAAATAGATAAAACCTTGGAATCACTGATTAAAACTTGATTATGCTGCAAATATAACTTGAGTTTAACACTTGGGAACAAAAAATTACAGCTTTGAAATTAAACTAATACATTAACAAAAAAAACGACAATAGGAAAATTTAAAACTAAAAATCTACTCTCTTCTTTCCTCTTCTTGCTTTCTTTTTATATTCCAATCTTCTTCTCTATCCACTCTGAATGTTTCCCACTTGTTTCTCAGCCATTGGATGGTTAGAAGCAATCTTGGCCGTTTAAATGGATTTTGGCGCCAAAAAGAGTTATCCACTGGAGGGGTTGAGTGAAGTGGAGGAGGGGTAATAAATGTTTCTTGGAGGCTTGTTGAGGTGGAGGGGACAAGAAAATGTGAAGGAGAGGAGGGGGAATGGGGTTGAGTGATTCAGGGGAAGCAGGTGGAGAAGGAGACTTTTTTGGCGCGTGTTTTGTTTGACCATGGGATTGACTGGGAGTTAATAATAGAAGGGGGGTCCAAAATGCTATATGACAGGGGTCCAAAATGTTTATGACCAGGCCAAAAGGTTTTGAAGGGCTTATATGGCAAGGATCTAAAGTGTAAATTCTGAAAATTAAGGGACCAATCCTGACAATTATGCAAAGATGTTTCAAGGGACCAAAAGTGACAATATCAAAAAGTACAAGGACCAAACTTGCCATTTTCCAATTTCCAAGGACCATTTATGACATTTTTCAAACTTGAGGGACCAAAGTTGTAGTTTTGCAAATTTTAAACTTTGAAGGGTTTGTTTTAACAACTTTTGAATCCCATGGACCTTAAATGACATTTTTCTTTATTTTGATTTACCAGGGACTGTTTTTGACAATTTTTGAAACTTGGAGGACTAAAACTGCCAATTTTGCAAACTTGATACGTTTTTCATCTAATTTTGATCTTTTTGCATTTAAAACACATAAAACATTGATTTGTGATATTTTCATCATTTTGATGCATTTTTGAGTGTTTTCAGATGATTTTGCAGTTTAGATTGTACAAAAATGATGAGTATTTAGACACTCATCAATCCCCCACACTGAGATATTGCTAGTCCCTAGCAATGATTTGAAATTTTAATGGATTTTAAAAACTCTTTACCAAAAGCCATCACTTCTGGAGTAGCCAAATGTTTCAGTTCAAGTAATAACCTTGGTACACTGATAACCAAATGATTTTGAGCAAATCATAAGCTGTAAACGGATTTGATTTGTCTTTACCAGAAGCCGTTTGCTCTGGACTAGCCAACTCTTAGATAAATTATCAATATTATCTTTGGTGAGTCGATTACCAATTATGGATTTTCCACTGCCTTTACCACAAGCCATAAACTTGCGGGCTAGCCAACTCTTCACTTTTTAGGATATGGTGAGTTGAATACCATACAATTTTGGGCAAATTGCAAGCCGTAAACGGATTTGATATATCTTTACCAAGAGCCGTTTGCTCCTGGATTAGCCAATCCTTTTGTTTATTAGACATGGCGGACTGATAACCAATTGAGTAAGTGCAAAACACTTACTCCAAAAAAATTTTGGCCAAAAACGGGGGAATTGGTATAATTATATGATAAAATTCGTGAGAATTCCCCCCCACACTTAGAAATGAATATTGCCCTCAATATTCAAAGTACCGGCGGTTATGCCGAAACAAAGAACGTAAAAGGGAAATATTACGGCCGTTATTTGAAAGTTTTTTTTTTTTTTTTAGATATATATATATATATATATATATAGGGTGAAGTTAAAATAAAAAGACAAATATCCGTAAAAAGAATAAAAAGATTTTTTTTTCAAAAAAAGTTCACGAAAAATTCCCAAAAAATCCCACAAGATCGGGTATGTTGGTGCATAAAACTTTTGTGAAAACATTTTTTATAATTTTGAGTTTTGATACGTTTTTTTTAATGCACAAAAAACGAATTTTGATGCGCAAAAAATTTTTGATGCACAAAATTTTTAACTTGTTTTAGTTTGATTCGCAATGTTATTTTGATGAAAAAAGTCAAAAGAAGTTGGGTGCAAAAACCAATTTTTGATGCACAAAAAAAAGATTTAATGCGCAAACGTATATTTTCATAATTTTTTTTCAGAAAAAATATCCACTTTTAGAAAAAAGTTTTTCACAACTTTTTCATGCACCATCATACCCGATCTTGTGGGATTTTTTGGGAATTTTTCGTGAACTTTTTTTGAAAAAAAAATCTTTTTATCTTTTTACGGATATTTGTCTTTTTATTTGATCTTTATCCTATATATATATATATATATATATATATATATATATATATATATATATATATATATATATATATATATATATATATATATATATATATATATATATATATATATAACATGTGGGGCATCACCCCCACACTAAGGTGGTAGAAAGGGGTAAGAAGACAGAAATATAGGTGAAAACCCATATGGTGTGTGCTACTGTTTTTGGTTACCGAGTCGCTAGCTTGACTCGACCCCGAATTCATTGGTTCATGGGGAAGCAAAGTGGAAGAAACAATCTCCATCGGACTTTCATTCAAGATGTTTGGACAAACATTTGAAGCACGTGAAAGTTCCACACCGATGAGATATAGAGAGACAGACCCGGCTCACAGATGATAAATGAAAATGTCGGGGTCAAAGATAGTGTCTTCATTCCCGAAGGAGTGAAGATGGAGAGAAATCACGAGATATTTGAGGAAAGAAAGAAAGATTTTGATAACAATCAAGATCCATTCTTCATCCTCAAATGTAGACATATCGGGAGGAAGGGTGAGGGTAGTATCATTAATAAGCAAACTCATACGATAGAGTACACCTTCCTCCGAGCCAATATCATCCTCAAGATCAAAATAGAAATGATCATGTTCCGGAGGAGATATGTCATGAGAGAGTTCATCGGAGAACTCTTCATGGAGAGAATCATTCACATGAAGTGAAATTGTGAACTCTTGTTCCATAGTGGGCTCATCACTATCCTCAATCTGAGTATCAAAGAGTGGATTCTCAGAAATTAAAGTGAATTCAGAGTCGAATTCAAATAGAGGATTGGTGAAAGTAGCTTTGAATGTTTCAGGAACAAAGTGATCAACATTCTCTATTGGACTGTTAGGGTGAGAAGTGAATGAACGATCATTATCAATGAGACTTTCAGTCTCTCTCAGATCGGCTTCGAAATCAAAGAGTGGATTGATGTGAGTGAGTTCATCGGTGAACTCCTCAAGAAGAGGATCAGACAGTGGGAGTGATGCCTCAACATACTCGATATTTCCAAAGGAAGCACAATCGTCGCTAAAATCGGAGAAAGTTTCAAAATGATCATTTGAACACTCAAGAGGGGAAAGAGAATCACACATATGGTCAAAAGTTCCCTGTGACTCTCTCGGGATTGGGACAAGGTTCTCAACACTAGACTTTATAAATTCATTCGATTCCTTTTTAGGAACAGTGTCAAGATGCTCATCCCCCATGTTTAGAGAGTGAGTGGGAGCTTCGGGTGTGATAACAACAGACTGAGGGAGTTTAGAAGGACTAGCATACATATGTTTTATACTTTCCATTTGTTCTTCTGCTAGTAATTCCATCATAGTCTTTTCTCCCTGACTTTTCACGGAAGGAATTTCAACTGATGAACTTGATGAACCGTTATAAAATTGTAGGATATCAAGGATATCTTCATCATCATCGTCATCAGGAATGAAACAGAATCGAGAGCTAGATTTGGCCGCTTTTTCTTTTGCAATTGATTCCCTAATAGATTGTTCAAAGGCAATTTGGGAATCTAATTTAGCAGCCCGCTCTTCGGCTAACAAAACTTCCATGGATTTCTCATTTGGATTATCTTGGGGATGTTTAGATTCCTTCAAATCTTTCACTAAATCCAAAAGATCAAGGAGAAGATTTTGAGGAAGTGGCTCAGGTTGGTACTGTAGAGGTTGGTCATGATACGAAGAGTCGTAATTGTTACAAGGAAATGGATTCCTTGTTTGACAATCCGAGCTAGAGTGAGGACCTCCACAATACTCACAACAGTAAAACTGATGTGGCTGTGAGTGGTATGTGTTGTAGTCATAATTGTTATCAGGAACCTGCTCATAGACAAGCGTGTTTCCTGATTGACAATCAGAACTGGAATGTGAACCACCACAGTACTCACAACAGTAAAACTGCTGAGTCTCACAGTGTGGTAGCTGATGGAATAAATCAGTCGTGTTATGGTAGGAATAGGGATCTTGGTTATAAACAGACCCGTTTCCTGATTCCACCACGCTACAACTGGGGCAATTGCCACCATTATAAGGACCACCACACCATTGACAACCAAGAGGGTGAGGATAAGACATAGAAAGAATCAAAGGTTAACAGAGGGTAAGAAATGAAGAATCAAAAAGATAAGAGGGTAAAGAGGAATATTTTTGGTATTTTTGAAAAACATTTTGTAAAAACAAAGAATGAAAATATTTTTGGCGTTTTTAACACTTTAGGAAAAGTGTTAATGAACTTTTTGGATTTTCTGATAACTTTACAAAAAAATTTTTACAAAAGATGGAATATGTGCAAGAATGGGTCTGAAAAAGGTTAAACACACGCTAAAGCCTCCCCGGCAGTGGCGCCAAAATTTGATCTGTGCTAAACCAGTCAAGTCTAATCACACAAGCTGGCCACTTGTGAATGGCCAACCGTAACAGACTTAAAACAGCTTAAGCACAAATGCAATGAAGTCCTGGAGAATATAATGAATTCCCGGGTCGTTTAGTCCCACGGAGACTCAATGGTGTGTAAACACTTGATCAGACGATAGAATGATCACTAAGGATAGTGATCGGAAAGGATTTGGATGGATAATTACACTACTGAAAAAGTTTATAAATAACAACGACTTAAATGCAAATTAAGAAAATTAAAAAGATAAAATATATTAAATAAACGCTATCACTATATTTAAAATGATGAACGTTTAAAACTTAAAACGTACGTTTAAATAAAATTACGTGAACGTACAAAATAAAACGTGAAAATAAAGAAGGAAAATACCTACGGATATGAAAAATACATTTTTACAATCCTAAATATAAAATAAAATTATTAGAAAAGGAAAATTATTTTTACAACTATTTATTTAATTATTATTAATTAAAAACTATTTATTAAGTATTTAAAATGCACTAAAATATAAGAAAATACAAAATTAACCTAGAAAAATGAAATTATAACTTAGAAAAATCTAAAATATGATAAAACTTATTTTAAAACTGAAAATATATTTTTTAGACTTTTTATGTATTTATTATTAATTTAAAACTATTTAAAACTAATTAAAATGCTAGAAAATACTATTTGAACCAAGAAAATTATGGAAAAATATTTTTTTGGCTTTTTATATTTATCTTAACTTAAGAAAAATGAAAAATTGTTTTTTTGAAACTTTTCTGAATTATTTGTATTAAATGCTAATTAAAAATGCTTAAAAACTAATTTAAATTAAGAAAAATAGCAAACAGGACAGGAAAAATATGAAAAATTCCAGAAAAATCTAAAATAATATTTAGAATCTAGGAAAAATATAAAAAATAGGGGTTGTGTGGAGGAATTTGAAACTGATGCACAAAGTGCTTATGAAATAAGCACTTGGATAAGCTAAAGGGACAAAACAAGCACCAAATTGATTCAGAAGCTACAATATGCTAAAAATGACCAAATGCAACAATTCTCAACTGCTTTCAACCACAGAATTGCAAATTGCTATGATTTGGTTGTTTTTTATTCAAGTGCTAACAAATTGCTACTTTGGGCTTAAAAAAATAGCACTGAGATAAGCTGAAAAGGAAAAACAGAAGCAGGGTCCTAAAGAAGACCAGGGTGAGAGCTTGTAAACCAAGAATCAGACCTAGAGGAGCTCAAATGAGCTTTGCACAAGCTCTGCAAAACCTGCAAAATCCCTGTGCATACTTAATGTCCTGCACAGGGCATATAAGCCAATAATCACAAGCATTTTTGGTGCTTAAAGTAAATTTGCAAAATTATACAAAAATAATGATAAAGAAATAGACCAGCATGAGATTTTAAAACATCAAGTTTCACTGAATTTGGCTTAGAACTGAAGCAATGAAAAATCCCTCTCAGTTGGCTCAAAACAGGATTTTCAGTTTTTGACTTTTGACAATAGTTTGAAGATTTGACTTTTATGAGTTTTGAACTTGATTTGTAGACTGATATTGATGTTAATGGATGAAATAAAGTTAATGCAAGATACCTCTATGATTTAAAAACACAAAACAAGTGTTTTGATTTCCAAAAACACAACAGATAAACTGTTTGAGACAGTTGAAGTGGAATTTGACTTTTGAGCTTAGCAGGTGCAATAACAAGACAGATATAAGCTAGAATGAACTAAACAAGCATGAACAAACAGAACTCTACCACTGCACAACCCTTAAACTCAGTTTGACAGTAAATCCAAACACACCTTTAATTGACTGTTTTGAAAATTAAATGAGTAAATCACTGAACCAAAATATTGTAATGATCAAACTAAGTTTATATAACTTAATTACAGCCTAATAAACATAT
This sequence comes from Chrysanthemum seticuspe, assembly GCA_019973895.1. Classification (NCBI taxonomy): domain Eukaryota; kingdom Viridiplantae; phylum Streptophyta; class Magnoliopsida; order Asterales; family Asteraceae; genus Chrysanthemum; species Chrysanthemum seticuspe. Next base: position 231,021,852 of record BPTQ01000001.1, on the reverse strand, counting down.
TAGAACCAAATATAACTACAAATGAAGATTTTTGCAATGAAACTTGAAATTTACTTACAAAGGGTCCTTAGCCACAATGGCTTGAAACAATGAACCCATGAACCTCTAACCTAATTTATCCAACCCAATGTCTCTGAACTAACCCAAATCCATATCTGAATCAACCATTGCCCCTTTTCATACCATTTTTAGCTCCCAGTTGACTTTTGTTGACCAAGGTCTAATGTGGATTGAAACTTGAATGTAAGCTTGCAATAAGTTATAATAAGCTCATTTAAGCTTGTTGAAGCTTAAAGATAAACTAAGAAGAGCTTGTTTGTCAGACTTTGAAATGGAAATTTTCAACAGTTATGCAAAAATGTGAAAATAGATAAAACCTTGGAATCACTGATTAAAACTTGATTATGCTGCAAATATAACTTGAGTTTAACACTTGGGAACAAAAAATTACAGCTTTGAAATTAAACTAATACATTAACAAGAAAAACGACAATAGGAAAATTTAAAACTAAAAATCTACTCTCTTCTTTCCTCTTCTTGCTTTCTTTTTATATTCCAATCTTCTTCTCTATCCACTCTGAATGTTTCCCACTTGTTTCTCAGCCATTGGATGGTTAGAAGCAATCTTGGCCGTTTAAATGGATTTTGGCGCCAAAAAGAGTTATCCACTGGAGGGGTTGAGTGAAGTGGATGAGGGGTAATAAATGTTTCTTGGAGGCTTGTTGAGGTGGAGGGGACAAGAAAATGTGAAGGAGAGGAGGGGGAATGGGGTTGAGTGATTCAGGGGAAGCAGGTGGAGAAGGAGACTTTTTTGGCGCGTGTTTTGTTTGACCATGGGATTGACTGGGAGTTAATAATAGAAGGGGGGTCCAAAATGCTATATGACAGGGGTCCAAAATATTTATGACCAGGCCAAAAGGTTTTGAAGGGCTTATATGGCAAGGATCTAAAGTGTAAATTCTGAAAATTAAGGGACCAATCCTGACAATTATGCAAAGATGTTTCAAGGGACCAAAAGTGACAATATCAAAAAGTACAAGGACCAAACTTGCCATTTTCCAATTTCCAAGGACCATTTATGACATTTTTCAAACTTGAGGGATCAAAGTTGTAGTTTTGCAAATTTTAAACTTTGAAGGGTTTGTTTTAACAACTTTTGAATCCCATGGACCTTAAATGACATTTTTCTTTATTTTGATTTACCAGGGACTGTTTTTGACAATTTTTGAAACTTGGAGGACTAAAACTGCCAATTTTGCAAACTTGATACGTTTTTCATCTGATTTTGATCTTTTTGCATTTAAAACACATAAAACACTGATTTGTGATATTTTCATCATTTTGATGCATTTTTGAGTGTTTTCAGATGATTTTGCAGTTTAGATTGTACAAAAATGATGAGTATTTAGACACTCATCACACCCCTTCTGAGACAAGTTCACCACTTACATCAATTGTTTCCACATCATCAGCCAAATCATCAACCACTATTTCTAAAGAAAATATTTTTTCACTTCACCTATGGCCAGGAACATACCTTTGATAACAGTAAAAAATGATTCTTGGACCCTTTTTCTTCCAATTCTCTTTGACTTAACTGTCTTTTGTGTAGTGGTTTATTGTAAACTGGTTTTAATCTGTTATTATTCACAGCTAATGGCAATGCTAATGGAACAACTGGTTTTGGTCCCTCATAAATATGGTTAGTGTTGTTTGGTGTGTACCTATGAGTTGGTAACAGAGGTTTTGCTTTATTTTGGTCTCATTGTTGTTTCCTTCTTGTTGTTTGGATAGGCATTAAGCATCAACCAAACTATTTGGTTTAAGCATCCAAACATACATTTCAACATCATTATTGAAGCCCTAATTCGTGGTAAGGGCTTCTATTTATAGTTTTTTGAAAACTGGGTCGATATGGCGTATTGGGGTCCTATACGGCATATTCAACATATCAAATGTGGGCTCCGCTCAATAAAATGTGTTGGTCAACTGACTGACCAGGCCTTCGATACAACATATTGGTGGCGGATACGTCGTATTGGGAGTAATCCCATCTTTGATCTTCATATGGCTAGGGTATCTAGTACGGGATATCTTCGGATGTGAATACACCGTATTCTTCAGAAATATTTGTTTCTTCAATCAGCTAAGTGTAAATATACGGCGTATACCTAGAGGTGGATACTCCGTATTCTTCAAGGAACACGCAAGACTTCAAATCTTTTAAGTTTGGGATACGACGTATCTAAGTAGCATTGATACGTCGTGTTGAATGTATGAACAACGTTATTCTTCGTTTTCTTTGTTTTAGCTCCAAATAATGTCGTCTTTTGTGTCTTCTCCATTTTTGCTCTATAGTTACTAATAATTACAAAAGTAAACGATTAAGTAACGATTCGTATATAAAATCATAGTAAATGAGAAAAATACATGGGATAAATGATGTATAAAAACACTACGTATTTGATCACATCAGAAATCCTGTAGTCATTTGCTCTATTAGGTAGCAAGCCTTTTGGTGCTTCAAAGACCCCTTCATACTCTTTCAACAAAGGAACTAGAATATTAGGTACATAATTACATGCAAAGTTAAAAACCATACATGATTCCATCACTTCAGCACTTGACAAAATTTAGAGGGTACACACACAACTTTATAGAACAAAGTTGTGCCTTATGTTGAGGTAAACTTTTCTTAAGTTGGTTCCCTTCCAACCACTACAAAGCAAGTTGTGAAGCTCCTCCCAATGCCACTTTCCTTCCTTCATACCCAAAATCTATCCTCAGTTGCAAAAAAATACATAGAACATCTCCTAAAGTAGACAACCACTCCCAAAACCATGTCACAACCTCCCAAAGGAACTATCATTATATCAACATTGAAAGTTTCACCTTATAAATTCCAAATAGGCCCTTACGTTCTTGAGTACTAGTAAGTGAGTGTCCACCAGGTAGTACAATTTGTAATGGATATGTACTTCTCAACTTACACCTCATCTTCTTAGCACCACATCTAAAAAAATTATGAGTACCACAACTGTCAGTGAGGATATGAATAGGATGGTTGTTCAAATGACGCTTGACCTTCATTGTTTGAAAAGTGCTGATCCCATAAAGTGGATTAAGTGAAATTTATGGATAAGAAGCTACTGCTAACTCATTTGGTTAATATCATGCTCAACATACATAAACACCCCTTCTCAAACATGTTTACCACTTACATCAACTGTTTCCACCTCATCAGTCAAATCATCAACCACTATTTCTATAGAAAACATCTGCCCACTTCACACATGGTCCGGAACATACCTTTGATAACAGTATCACATTGATTCTTGGACCTTTTTTCATCCAATTCTCTTTGACTTAACTGTCTTCTGTGTAGTGGTTTATTGTAAACTAGTTTTAATTTGTTATTATTCGTAGATGATGGCAATGCTAATGGAACAACTGGTTTTGGTCTCTCATAATTATGGTTAGTGTAGTTTGGTGTGTACCTATGAGTTGGCAACAGAGGTTTTGCATTCTGTTGGTCCCATTGTTGTTTCCTTCATGCTCTTTGAATAGGCATTAAGCATCAACCAAACTCTTTGGTTTGAGCATCCAAACATACATTTCAACACTGGGTCGCTACGACGTACTGAGGTCCTATACGACATATTCAACATATCAAATGTGGGCTTCGCTCAATAAAATATGTTGGTCAATCGACTGACCAGGCCTTCAATACGACATATTGGTGGAAACGGATACATCGTATTGGGAGTAATCCCATCTTTTTTCTTCATATGGCTAGGGCTCCTGTACGGGATATCTTCATATGTGAATACGCCGTATTATTCAAAAATATTTGACTCTTCAATCAACTAAAATACCTAGAGGTGGATACGTCGTATTCTTCAAGGAACGTACAAGACTTCAAATCTTCGAAGTTTTGGATACGACGTATCTAAGTAGCATTGATACGCCGTATTGAATCTATGAACAACGTTATTCTTCAGTTTCTTTGTTTTAGCTCCAAATAATGTCGTCTTTTGTGTCTTCTCCATTTTTGCTCTATAGTTACTAATAATTACAAAAGTAAACGATTAAGTAACGATTCGTATATGAAATCATAGTAAATGAGAAAAATACATGGGATAAATGATGTATAAAAACACTACGTATTTGATCACATCAGAAATCCTGTGGTCATTTGCTCTATTAGGTAGCAAGCCTTTTGGTGCTTCAAACACCCCTCCATACTCTTTCAACAAAGGAACTAGAATATTAGGTACATAATTACATGCAAAGTTGATAACCATACATGAATCCATCACTTCAGCACTTGACAAAATTTAGAGGGTACACACACAACATCATACAACAAAGTTGTGCCTTATGCTGAGGTAAACTTTTCTTAAGTTGGTTCCTTTTCAACCACTACAAAGTAGGCTGTGAAGCTCCTCCCAATGCCACTTTCCTTCCTTTATACACAAACTCCATCCTCAGCTGCAAAAAATTACATAGGACATCTCCTAAAGTAGACAACCACTCCCAAAACCATGTCACAACCTCCCAAAGGAACTATCAATACATCAGCTTTGAAATTTTTACCTTGTAATTTCCAAATAGTCCCTTACGTTCTTGAGTACTAGTAAGTGAGTGTCCACTAGGTAATGCAATTTGTAATGGATATGTGCTTCTCAACTTACACCTCATCTTCTTAGCACCACATCTAAGAAATTATGAGTATCACAATTGTCAGTGAGGATATGAATAGGATGGTTGTTTAAATGACGCTTGACCTTCATTGTTTGAAAAGTGTTGATACCATAAAGTGAATTAAGTGAAATTTATGGATATGAAGTTTCTGCTGACTCATTTGGTTAATATCATGCTCAACATACATAAACACCTCTTCTAAGACATGTTCACCACGTACATCAACTGTTTCCACCTCATCAGCCAACTCATCAACCACTATTTCTAAAGAAAACATCTGCCCACTTCACATATGGCCCGGAACATACATTTGATAACAGTAAAACATTGATTCTTGGCGCCTTTTTCATCCAATTTTCTTTGACTTAACTGTCTTATGTGTAGTGGTTTATTGTAAACTGGTTTTAATATGTTATTATTCACAGCTGATGGCAATGCTAATGGAACAACTGGGTTGGTCTCTCATAATTATGGTTAGTGTAGCTTGGTGTGTACCTAGGAGTTGGCAACAGAGGTTTTGCATTCTTTTGGTCTCATTATTGTTTCCCTCTTGCTGTTTGGATAGGTATTAAGCATCAACCAAACTCTTTGGTTTAAGCATTCTAACATACATTTCAACATCATTATTTAACCCCTCCCCCCAATATAAAAACTTACAGCCTGTGATTTAAGGATATCAATCTTGGTTAACAACAAATCAAAAGCATCTTGATATTTTTGAACCACCCCCCCATTTTTCCTAATTTTTTTTAATCAACCATTGGGTCCTCAAATACATTAGTGAATCTTTTCAATAGGGCTCCCACATAAACTTCCTAACCAATTTCATCTATGTCTTACAAATTGTTGATGTCATGCTAATTCTTTATCATACAAATGCATTGAAGCTAGTTTGACTTTTTGACTATCTTCAACTTCATCAATTTTAAAGAAGTGATTACATCTATAAACCCAACAAGTAGCATCTTCCCCATGAAACTTAGGAAATTCTATTTTAGCCATTCTACTAAATCTTAATTGATTATTATTTCTATTAACAACAGAAGAGGAAGTTTCACCTGAGTATTTGCAGTTATGAATTGAAGAAATTTTGTCTCATTCACACCCCTATTAACAAATGAATTCATAGTAGTAACATATTTGTTAACTTGTTCTTCGATTATTTTATTCATATATGCCATTTTAGAGCTCAATGCAACAACTATAGCTTCTAAAATAAACGACTTAAAAGACTCATCCATTCTAGAACTTAATCACTTGTATTCACCATGTATCACTTAAAAAAAAAAAAAAAAAAAAAAACGTGTTTTAGATTGAGAAATGGAAAAAATTCAAAAGATAACGTGTTTTAGATTGATAAATGGCTAAAATGAATACAACTAACTTTCTCGCCAAGGAATTGTGTGTAATTGACATTTTACTTTTATTAACTTGAGTTATATGGCTCATAACAAATTCAAGCTAAAACGGGTAAAACAAAAAAATCTATAAAATGGAAGACCAACGGAGTATATCGGCTCTCCACATCGACAGGTTTTGGTTTACGCTTCAAGTCGGGTTCAACCTGCGTCAGGTCGGTTTTGACCCGATGATGAGCCTAGTTTTACCAAAATAAACTTATAAGATAAACCCATTGCATCTCTCTTTTTCTAAAACAATCCATTACATCTCGTTTGAATAATTGCAAACATTTTTATTGGCCCATTGAAGCCCAACACACAAACCCATCATCACATCCAACATAAAACCCTAATTACCACATCACAAACTCTTGTGCGGCTGTTTACATCTTCCAAGTTTCGTTTCATCAAGAACTGCAGAAATGGTAAATCACCAACATTTTTTTTAATTAAAATTGTCTCATTATTTGATTTTCTGATGTATATTGTTTTATAAAAAAAGGGTAAAGGAACAGGGAGTTTTGGAAAGAGGAGGAACAAGACACACACATTGTGTGTGAGGTGTGGAAGAAGGAGTTTCCATTTGCAGAAGAGTAGATGTTCTGCTTGTGCTTATCCTGCTGCTCGTGTCAGAAAGTGTATGTTTTTTTTTATATATATAATTTTTTTTAATAAAATATGTTGTTTAGTATGTTTAGTTAAATTATGTTTTGTTTGAAAAGAGTTGTATGCAATTGCTTGATATCTAGGGGTTTTTTAGTTTACTTTAGAGGTTTTGTAGTTTGTAAAAGCTTTACAAATAAATTTTACACAAACTAGTCGTTTACTGGGGTGTTTAGAGTAAAGCTAATAAGCTCACTTTTAGAGTTAATGAACTTGTTAACTTGAGTTTTTGGTTTAATTAAGTTCATAAGCTCAATGCGATAGTGTATTGACCTTTCCATATTCATAAAAGTGAAATTATGGCTTATTATGTTTTTGTTTATAAAATTTTATTAGATGATATTCGATGATGTTATGTGTTTTGCTTATTTGGATTTATAAGTAAACTCTAGTTGTTACTTGTTATTCTGTAGTTTGATTGAGATCTGTAGCTAACAACTGAACTTATCTTGGGGTGGTTGGTTAGCTTATTTGTTTTCTTAATTGTTTGTTTGGACTTTGGTGTAAGAAAATGTTCGTAATAGTGATGAGCAGATGAGATGTGTCATGTTTATGTGTGTTGTGTTTATTTGGCTTCATTAGATGGTTAACTGTTTGTGAATGCAAGTGTGATGTAGTGCCGTTTTCAAAGTTTGATTCTGGGTGATTATAGTTTATGTCATAAAGGTTGTAGAAATATTTAGAAGGGACGAGGGGGTCTTTGTGTAAGCTTAATTTTGGCCCGATTAAAGGTTTTTTGGTGAAGTTTATTTTTAAAGGCTTGTTAGCTTATCTGAAACAATTTTGGAGATGCATTACTCTTTACCATACTCTTTACGGTCTAGCTTACTCTTGAACCATGCTATTGTGATATATGTTACTCTTGGGTGCAACAAGTGTGCGTGTCATTCTTATCTAATACTCTAATAGAATCAAATCAATTTTGGTTTTGCGACCTAAAAGAAACAGTATGCCTTTAGTTGTATCCTATGATATTGTGGGCTATTCAAATACTTAAGTCAAAGAGTTTAATCAGTTTGTTTTCGCCAAAACTGACCACTTAAACAATTCAGTTTCTTTGACATCTTTTTTGTTCAAAATATTGATAAAGCCTAACTCTTATTTGTTGGATTTGGGAATTGCAGTTTTGTATAGCTCTGTCTAGCAAATGATATGGTAGGTTGGTCTAGTTTTAGATGCACTGTGTTAGACTCGTGTATTATCTTTGTTTCTCTTTCTCCACTGTGTTATTATCTGTGTTACATAGGCTTCTATATGATTCCAAATTGAAACACGTTTGACACTTGGTCTGTTGGTCATCTTCTGTCTCACAGGAACTACTTTTAACTTGATATTTAGGCTTGCTTTAAAATGCGTACCGTGTTTCCTAGATTGGTTGTTTAATATGTGTTCTATTAAATTGTATCGTTTTTAGTATATTTTTGTTAATTTTGCTCTATCAACGTTACTCTGTTTTCAACAGTTAAATTTGATGATTTTGTCTTATTTTTAACCCCGTTGTATTGGAAGAATTTTGAAAACTCAATGCTCAAACCAATATAACCATCTACATAGATATTGCAAGCATGTCAACTTGTGTGCACACCAGTTACTGTTTCAATCCTGATGTTATTACTGGGATGATATTTGCTATACATGAAGATTTTGAGACATGGGTTTTAATAGCTTGTTAACAAGATTGTTTTTTGGTGTTCTTGGCATGCACTTGGTCGTGCAAACATTTATATTAGTAGTTGTGATAAATTAAACATGCACACATGTAATAAATTTTATTGATGTTTACCTACGTAAAACACATATTAAGAGCCATAACATTATATATCATGTTACTTATTATTAATGGTTTTCATGATAATTTGTGTCTGGGTGTGAAGTGATTATACACTAAGCCCTTCGATTTATGTTACTTACATATTCTATTTGATGTAGTCATATGGTAATACTTGTTTGTTTGCATTAAGAGTCTGATTGGTAAAGTTTTATTTATTATGACAGATGCTAGGAACTGAAAAAATATGTGCAGCTTTTAATTTCTTTCATGTTGTGTTTATGCCTATTGTTCATTGTTTTTTCAGACAACTGGAGTGAGAAGGCAATCAGAAGGAAGACAACAGGAACTGGTCGTATGCGTTACATGCGTAATGTCCCTCGCAGGTTCAAGAGTGGCTTCAGAGAGGGTAAGCAAATTCTTCTTAATATTTAGTTATTTACTTGAGAAACATCTAATCAAGTTTTTCTAACTATATTAATTTTTTAAATTTTGTTAAACTAGGCACTCAAGCAACCCCAAGGAGCAAAGGAGCTGCTGCCAGTGCTTAAGAAATGAAGTTCAGTTTTGTTTGTCGTTGTGTTCGTACTTTTATGTATGGATTCTCGAAAGCCAATCTTTGGATATTTGTTGGTTCACTGTTGCTTTTAATACTAGTTTTGTTATTTCTAAGCACTAGAAAAATGCTTAATGCTAAAATCTTGATATTATGTGGAAACAGTCACCTTCTTTATCTTCTTTTCCCGTTATTTGGTTGCATGTCCCTTATTGTGTTGCGAAGTATATGTTATCGTGTAGAATGCTTAAGCCACCCTAGAATGCTGAAGTCACCGTCTGCTCTTGGTATTTGTTGGTTCTTGGTTTTTAGTTCTTTTTGCTATATCATCTAGGATTTGAACCTGATGTGGTAATGTGCAATTCAGGACTAAGCGTCTTTTTTTTATTGTTGCCAAAAAAACCGCTGGTAGGTTTGACTCCAAAATTAATTGGTCGATCTTTAGGCTAAGCCTGTACTGCACAAAAAATTTGTGTTAGTTGGACTCTTGGACGATATGTGAAATTAAGTTGTAGTTTTAAAGAAAGGTGTGTTCTATTTAAGTTGGTCAGATGATTTGATCAGATTTTAAGTGAATGATTAGAGAAAAATAGATTACTTAGATGAGCTACAGATACAAGTACGTGTTTTTAGAGAATCAAGATTCTAACTTAAGTTTACCTGTTTGCTAACAACGAACACACATATTTGGCAATTTAATTGGATAACAAAATATCAAAATTTAGAGAAATGAGTCAAATAAATAAACATTTTCATATTTTTTACTTGAATAGCTGATGAAAATAGTGAATACTCGCTTGAAATGAAAATTGTATATAATGCTTGTGTTAGAGAAAATATCAGAAATATTTGTGATTTTACTGTTAAGTTTTGAGGATAGGTTGTCAACTACAAACTTTAGGCACAAACTATAGGTCTCTTGCTAGAAAAATAATTAAATGCAATAGTTATTTTAAATAATTTCTTAAACAAAATGAATGACATGAATAAATTTTTAATAAGAAAATCTGAAAAAGGGTAAAAGTGAGACCAAGGGACTGAGGGAGTATAATTACTACGTTGTGTCTCTTTATATTCATTTCTCAAAACAGATACAAAGGGGCTTTATATACAGAAATCTAAGATAATTCATTTGATGATGTATTTTGAACGTTTTGCCATACATGATGAACTGTTGAGTCGTCTTAACAATTTCTTGAACTTTGTTTAGAAGTTTATCGGTTGGCTCCACCACAACACGCCATACACCGAATATAATTAAAACATAAATTGGCTCCGCTGTAACACGCGACAACCTAATTCCTCGTTTTTTACAAAATGCATTAATACTATTTTTTCAACTCGGGATTTCTCGGCTTTTGGGATGTCTGCATTGAAGTAGTAGTGACTTGTTGGCGTGGCCGATAATTGTAAGTCTGTATTGTTAACGGTTAACGCTATAAGTGCATACTTCTCTCAAGCAGAAAATGTTCTTAGATTACTTTAAGTGTTAAGTGAGTACCTCTGTATTGAAACACTCGACATGAGCCGGCAACGATAATGACAAGACTCTCCATCATTTCAAGCGAGCTCTTGTCCAACTCTCGTGCCATTTCATCCCACATCGTAAACTCGTTGATATTTCCATTGTTCATGTGATATTGTCTCAACATGTTTTCTTTAATTGATGTGTAACAAGCTAGAACCAAGTCTTGCTAGGATCACACTAGAATATATAACGAGCAGGGTTTCAATTTTAGCGTACCGATTGAGGCTCAAACTAAACCTTAAAACAAACTCTACGTTTTGCTAGTGTAATTGACTAATTTCTCGTCTAAACGACAACGTTTAAAACGTTAACCTTGCAACTATATCAGTTGTAATAGAGATTTGATGATAATACAGTTCTTACTCGTATAATTTTGAGATTTAAATAATTCATCCTTTTAGGCTTTTAGCATATGTTAATTTTTGATTGCCGTTGGTGCTTATTAGAATTTTTATATATAAAAGCACTTTACCATCCGTCACAATATATTGTTCACCGTTATGCATTTTTCTTTATCTGTGTGTTTTTTATCGGTGAACAATAATTTTAAAACGGAGAGTATTAAAAATCAACCTTTTCGTAACAAATTCATATATTAAGGAATTTATGAATTGTAATATGAAACGTCATGTTATTTATGTGCACCAAAATCTTTTGCCCAAAAAGAATAAACATTTTTGTTTTGAAAAATATAACTTCAAAATAATTGCTGGCTGTGGGGTTCGAACCCACGCGCACTTATGTGCAGAAGATCTTAAGTCTTCCCCCTTAACCACTCGGGCAAACCAGCTGATGGTAAAGTCTTTTTGGTTTCTCCATATATACCTATCGAGAACATACTATGATTAATTTATGGGAAATGCTAATGACAACCCTATGGGTTGTTGTTAACAACAAACTTTTCACAAAATTATATGATATTAAGATATTGTGAGAAACCAACTCTTTATTTTTCGCGAATATGACCAATGATGAAAGTGAATTGTATTTGTATTTGAGAAATCCTAAGAAGTGGTTAATGATTTTTAGTGATTTTGTTTGGACATTGTGTATTGTCTTAACATAAAACTCGGTAATTAGTTGTTAACAACAACCCTAAGGACTGTTGTTAGCAAAACCCTTAATTTATTATATAATTGTGTCTTTCTGATTATCTGAAAACTTTAAAATAAATATTCGATTTAAGGGATAAATGGTTGTTTGAAACAAGACCATCAAATAGATAGTAGATATTTTCTTTAACATAAACGAGCTGTTGTGTCAATTTCAATGTTCAATACCTGAGTTGGTTTGGAAACATATCAAGGAGTGTTTTCTTGTTTGCTTGGTTCTCTTCATACATGTCATGTGGTCTCTTTGGAACATGGTGACCTATGTAGTGCTCCTCGGCTTTAGTATACGTAGGTTTCCTCGGACTGAGTGAATGATGTCCTTCGAGCGCCTACACAGACTTCAGACATGTATTAGGCTTGCCTTGGGTTTTATCCCAAGACTAAGCTCCGGCGTGAGAGTAAGTATGGATATAGGCCGAACGGCTAAATAATAAATGTGAGAGTTAATGTGCGTAAATAAATTAGTTGTGCATTGAGTGAGGTTATAAATTTGTTTGTAAATATCCACATTCAAATTGTATCGTCTAATCATGACCCTTAAACCAATTTGACTAGTTTATGCTTACTCGGATTTTTTACTCACGTTCCATGCTTTGGGTTTAATATTTGCAACTGTGTCATGTATCACTATGACAACTCATCATTCTGTACAAATCTGGGGCAGATTCACATACATGTTAATGCGAGATTATAAATTTGTTTGTAAATATCCACATTCAAATTGTATCGTCTATTTTTAGCCAGACACTTGCACTAATAAATGGTTCGAATTTCCATAGCTTTGAAGTGAGGAACAGATTCTAAACTTCAGCTTGCAAGTAAATGGGTTCAACCCATTTTATGGTAAACAAGTCAAAACTGCTGAATTCTAACTGCAAGAATGATACCATCACTTGGCAAAATACACTAATGGCGCACACACAACCCATCAGGCTCGGGTATTTGGCTAAAAGTATGGCATGTGTTAGGACTAATGATCTTACCTATGCTTTCTATGTCATATATACAACCAAGTAACAAAGCAAAAAGAAAAATGTAAAGAAAATAAGATGCAACCAGAAGTACATGATTCCTCCCCAAAATTTTCCGAAACAATCCCAAAGAAAAATGAAGATAACAAGGTCCTTGGAAATGTAAAGCGGGTCAAGCCCATTCAACTCTCTTTGTTTTTATGTTCTTTCAAAGACAGATTTTTGAACATTTGCTTCCAAGCAGCATCCTGTTGTTGTTCAAGCCAAGAAAGAAAACAGCTATCCAACAAGCAGAAAGAGTTAACATAAAGAAGTTGGTATCTGACTGGTATAAAGCGGAAGTTGGCCACTTGAACAATTGGCCATATGCCGCCTTCTAAAATCAATGCGGGAAGAAAATCTCGTTTCACGTCTTCTTTTACTTGGTTAACAGTCTTCCCCGATGCAAAACCCATGTAAGTGAAGAAAACAAATAAATCCAAGGGCCCGAAAATGATCCCATCCAAGGCTACTTTAGTTGCAACAAACCGCATGGATTTTGGCTGGTATAGAAGTTTCGTCTTTAAAAACCGATCTAATCCTTCATACCTGCAAGAAATATACTGACATGTTAAGAATTTTATAAACCTTCAAAATTAACGACTTTTCATGAATTTATCTCACACTCGCAGAAAATAGGGGGACATAAGCTTTAATAAATGCTCCTTAAAAAGACTCTGTTCAGACACGAATATATGATAATAATGGAAAATGGAATTAAGTGAAATTTATGTCATTAATTCAAAAGAAGTATATGTATTTCAGAGTATGTAAAATATGAGAAGTAAAGTTTTGACACTTTTAACATATTTGATGCACTTGCATTTTCTATATGACTAATTGGATTTCTACATTTACAGAATCCCTTGAAACGAGTTGAAAGTATTAGAGCTGTTGACGTTCTTAGACCGAAACGCCAAGGGAGAAAAACTTCAAATACTTCCAATCACTTTTTCCTTCTAAAATTTAATTCCTGTTCTTTCACTTTATATCACTATAGAAAGTACATGAATCACTAATCCACATCACAATTTTATAACATAATACATTTTAGAGAAAATTGATCATATATCATACATCATATGAAGGTCGATAATATCTAACCGTCAGATCAACCAATAATGAATGATAAAATAAAATTTTGGCCCCATTTAGAAACTTATGAACCAGTTCAAAAGTATATGAACATGTTATTAGCGATGATTTAAGATGTAGGCTAGGTAATGGAAGATAAAATTCGTGTAGATCAGCAATGAGGCCAATTTCTTAATTTAGGCAATTTACCGAAAGATTGATGACATTGAAAGTAGGCGTAGTTGCTTATTGTGCGCATTGATCTAGAAAAGGTGTGTAAATGTGCGATAAGATGTCAATCATAGCAGAACTGTGACAAAAGTAACATTGTTTAAAGCTAAAAAAAGCCATAAAGAACAAAACTGGTGAGAAAACTTAATATCAGTAATAAAGAGCAGTTTTAACCAGTTTTTGACAATGATCAGAAGGCAGAGGTTGTCCTATATGTCCAGCGATTAAAAAAAATAATAATAAAAAAAAAAAAAAAAAAAAAAAAAATCAACATTATTCTAAGGAACTGTGTAACAATAGTCACCTGAGATACTAGTTGCAATTTAAGCAGATCAACACTGGTCTAAACGAATTAGAGAAACATATTTCCATGTTAGTACATAATGCATCTGTCACGAGTATCCAACTAGCTAAATTACTCTCTAGTTATGCATCCTTGTATGCTCGTAATGTTATCTGGGTATCATGTAAATTCTAATATGGATTAGAGAAACATATTTTCAAATTTCAAGTGAGTTCATGATGTAGTTGTGTAGCTTTGAACATTCTGTAGCAAATCGTTTAGGGGAACACGACTTAAAAGACTTGATTCAAACCTTAAGTTGAAGGAAATTAACAGTGCCCTCCTAAAACAGTGTAAATGGGTCAATTGTGCTAGACTTGTAACTTTGTACAGGAAATTAACAGTGCGCTCCTTAAGTTGAAGGAAATTAACAGTGCCCTCCTAATATATATTGCTTTCCAAAAAAAAGTGTAAATGGTAGCTTAATGTTGAGCTATGGCATCATTTTATACAGTGACGACTATCATTAACCATGTTATGGCCTCTTGGAGGCTGCAAGTATGCTTGCTTTTTTAATGTCACTCCTAATCTTGTTTAGGATGAGTGACATAAAAAAACAGGTAGATTTCCAATTAGTCTCATCAGCTTTAAGACTATCATATTAATAATTAATTACTGTAAAATAATAGACGTTAAATGTTCAGCATCACGCCTTGCACGCGGAAAGAATAACTTACCAAAAGTGACCAACAGGCCCAACAAATGCCATTCCAAATAAGCTAGTGGTAGCAACACGTCTCCAATTGATATGTAATTCTTTATTATCTTCCTGTTAGGTTAACAGGATTTATCAATATGTTATTTAAAAATGACCAGTGATAGACCATAACTTTTCGTGAACGGAAACTGCAAATAACAAGAATGTACAGTCACAGTATTATAAGTGGAACAAATGGATAAACAAAGTGCAGATTGTATCAATAGTCCATCATATACTAAAGCAATATACAGTATTAAGTAATCAGCACAAAGCTGAAAGAAATTATGATAAATTTAAATTTCCACTATGAACAAGTTGACATACAACATATCAGGTTAGCAGCTCTCTTAAACAATATATGAGTTTCCAAAAAGCCAACATGACTGAGTTTAAAGTTTTTATTCTAGATATGAAAATGTCTGAACTTGTACCGGGAACAAATGAAATTGTACCAATATATGGACTTAGAGAGTACTGTAACATAGTCATCCTTTTCCACCATCAATACTTAGTGCCTTAATGGTTGTTTCTGTTTATTTCGTGCTCATAATGACGTATAGAAATAATGTGCTGCCTTAGTAATATTTACAGTAGTTGGGGCCATGGGGTTTAGAAGAAATAAATAGATAATATCGATCAAGTGGAGGCTTTAGAATTCTAATTTAGAAAGCTTCTCCCTTCTGACAGCATGTGTTCAAGTTTCCTAGAATGTCGTTCCTTTTTTATTTCATTTCGTCAACACATTCAAAATAGACTCTCTTCTTCCCTTTATTAGGTAAAACAACTTTCAACTTAGCACACAACTTTTCAGTAGTAAAGGAGACCTGAAAACATTTATACTACAAAAAATTCCAGATTATCACTAATTATGAGACAATGCATCAATGCGAAGTAGGTCAAAGATGCTCACAAAATCAAACCTGCGCACTTATATGAACAAATGTAATTTAAATAAGTGACACAATCACAATCCTACATGAAAGATGAGAAGTTGATCAGTAAATACCTAAGTCCAACCACCTTAGGGCTAAAAAACGAGATTCCGCTTTTCTTTGTTTCTCAACCACTCAAGAAACAAATTCATTACATAGAAACATATGAACATAAAACCAAACAAAATTATCATGTTTTACCTTAACAGTTATAGCAATGTTCCATATCAAGCTTCTATCCCATTAGTTAATTTAGTGATTAGTACTTGCTCTTAAATGATTGAACCACAAAAACAACCAACAATTGTTCTTTAAATACACCTTTCTAATAATATCAATCACATATAATAAAAATCAACTCCAGTAATCACAAATACACTCAATAATACTTGCACAAACTATCACTAAGGCTATGTTTAGCAAAATTAGGGGTAGTTGATAATTTATAATAGCATTTGGTAGCATAACTGCAGATGTAATTATAAAGTGTAAAATGATGTAAAAGCTAAACACTGCTGCTAAACACTTCTTTGATTAGCGTTTCAAGTGGGAGTGTAAAAACAAAATCCAAAATCAAATGCTCGTTGCAAAACAAGCATTGTATTCAAAACGCTTAACTCTCCAAAAAGCTCGTCACCAAACACAACCTTAACCTTTGTTTGGTGCAAAGCGTTTTAACGCATTTAGGATACAAAGCTTGTTTGGCAAGTTTGCAAATCTTTTAAACGCTACTTTTTCTAACGCTACTAAAAGAAGCATTCATACTTAAACACTACAGTTACATCATTCTACACATTATAATCGCATCTACAGCCACTTCACCAAACACTTTTACGAAACAAACAGCTACCGCCTACAGCCCTACACCTACCGCTAGTTTCGCCAAACACAACCCTAATATATCACAAAAGTCGCCAAAAATAACAGACACGCTTTCATTTCTTCAACCATAACAAATCATAACAACAATAATACTCCGCAAATTCTATTTCTATAACTCGTAACAAAATGCAACCAATATAACTACACATGCAGCTACATTACCAAACACTTTTATGAAGCAAACACCTACGCCTAGTTTCGCCTAACATGCCTTAATATTACAAAATAACAATTTTTTTTTTTTTTTTTTTTTTTTTTTTTTTTTTTTTTTTTTTTTTTTAATAAAAAATGAAAAACTTACATTAGTTGTTTTTTTGTTAGCAGCAGTTAAATGAGTAACAGATTGAGCAGCAATATCACCGAATCCCCAAATAACACCTGAGCTGATGACTTGTGTTTTCAATGGATGTACAGCTAAACAGCTTTGGTACCATCTCCATAGCTTCAACATTTTAACATTCAGTTTTTTTGGTGCTTTTTTCTAGGGTTTTGGTTTATTGAAAACTGGGGGACAATCGAATAGTTGAATTAAGTGATTTTGTGTTTGATAGAATTTGGTGTAAATGAATTTGGGGGAGAATGGGTGAGAGGGTCAATTTGGGGGGTTTTTTGTTGGAATGAAATTGAGTTAAGAGGGTAGAGTGTAGGCGCATCTATAGTATAACTATTGGGGTTTGGTCAAAATAAAATAGTGACATTGTTCATAGAACTTTATCTGCACTAACTTCTCTCCATCGAAAAAAAAAAAAAAAAAAAAAAAAAAAAGACGATTTAAGAAAGAAAAAAAAAACAATGCTAAATCAAACACAAAAGTTGCAAAATTATACTCGCACAATGATCTGGTAATTAAATGTTATGGTATATGCAACGTGATTGGATTACAACATTTACCAAATCATTGTGTTAATATCATTTTGTAAACTCTTTAGACCATTTGTAATGACTTGCTTGTGAGGCTCGGTCACCCTAAGAAGCCAATGTTCGAATACCAGCCGCTACGGTGCTGAAGTAACCAATATCATACTCTCAGAAAAAGCTCGAACAACCTTCAATAAAAGGGTACCTGTACACGAAACCAACACAGTTGGGTAGGTAGAGAATACCTAGGGGTGCAAGACAACTCTCTCTAAGGATCTCGGCAAAATAGCCCCGTAACTTCGGAGAAGGGGTTCCTCCTCACAAAAGGGGTCGCAGTGTCCACGTCCGAGCGAATGTTTATCAAAAACAGGTCTCTGAGACTTGGCCGTGTTATCGATTGAGTCCTTTTCACAATGAACACCCACAACGGCTCAATTTTTGACCGCTTTGCAACATTTAATTAAAAAACTTTAAAAAATTAAATAAAGTTACCTAATAAATACCCAATATTATTTCATTTTATACCCACTTGCAAACTTAATATTTATACACATACTCTAATCTTTTCAACTCAAACAATGTCTCAAAAAACTCCTAAAATCAAAACATCAAAAACCCAACGCTAACAACACGTTTCAACACCGGATTCCAATTTTTGGTCAACAAGTCACTCACCACCCATTCATTTTTAACCCGTGAGTTTTGTATATCAACCCTAACAAAAACAACCTTTTTTATCAAAATATTTCGTTTCAACCTCCGTTTAACCAACCAATGTACCAACAACAACAACAATCTCAAATGTATCATCCACAAATGTTATACGATTTACCACCACTGTGAGACTCTCAAACTTCTCAACATTATTCACCGGTTAGTTGTTTAAATGTTGAGACGTACAAGATAGGATCCGTTTTTGGATACTCAAAAATATTGGGCTTATGGATGTAGCATTCCTTTAAGAAAAACATTTTCATTGCACTTTTATTAAACCTAATCATACGAGCGTGATCTCACTAGCGGTCTCGGAATGCATCAACTAAAGCAAGCTCAAGAACATAATACATTACCGGTACACTCAAGCATTAAAAATGAATGTCATATAAGGCGTCCTCATATTTTGGGGGTGAAATTTGAATGGTAGGGCTTTTGTGCTAGCTTATAAGTTCTATCCATGAGACGCTTAAGAAAAGTGTCACTAGTAAATGCCATAAAAAATAAATTTTATGCTAAAATTACCTTAACTAAGATTTCCTTTTGGAATATTACACATTATTATTAATACAATGGTATATACAAAAATGTGGCCACTTGAGTTTTGCTAATGTCAAAATCTGACATTCTTCAATAGTCTTCAACTATAGATGAATAACCCGCGAATGCCACCAATCAGTCCAAGAACAATTAGCAACCCACTATCATGGACTTAAAGAACTACATGTTATGCTAGGTGTAAGGTATAATGAACATTTAAACAAACAACAATTAACTAATAAAACATTTAATTAGGGTGTAAAAAAAATTCATATAGGAATATAGGATCGACATGTTTCCTAATGTTTCTTACACTTAAACTGAGTGTAACAGTATGGGATCCGAAAGGGAATTGACTAATCAGTGTGAAAAGTCAATATACTCAACATAAAATGTAAACGGATGTGTTTATCTGGTTTAGATCCTAAAAATTTCTGCATCATCCTAACCAAACCGATTACACCAAGTTTTTTCGGTGCAATGCTCATTTTGATGGTCTCGATATACAAAAAAGGTCAAGTTCTAAAGTATACTATATGCTACTGACACATACTCATTTTATAGTGGAATTTATGTGAATAGAGAAAACGGAAAGACTTAATCCTCACAATATGAAATAATAAGGGTTATGTGCACTCGGTTTCACGCTTAACTAATTCAGTTATGAAAAACATGTCAAATTGTTTTCCATTAAATTCTCTATAAAATAGAAAATTTGCATATCATAACTTAACAACGGAAACTACAAAACACGTTTTATATGTTTTCTTTGTTTCCATTGTGAGCACAAACCTCCCCTCTTTTTTCTACAAACTAGGAAACAACTTGATTTAAACGCAATTTGAAGCGAATTTTATTAAATTATATAACAAAACATACCTCTAAAATACTATTACTGTATCTCCATTTTATTATACTAGCAGAGTACCCGCACAATGCGGCGGCGGGTACCCTGTGATTATATTTTACGGCGAGCAAATATTATCCCTGCTCAAATAAGCAGATAATCATAAAGAGATTGCTCCATCCAAACCTAGGATGGCTGAATCTATTGTGTGTGAAGTATGATTTGTTTGTGTTGTAGTTTTTGATTCTTTTATAAACCATAAGCTCTTTTTATATTAAGATTTCATAACTAACATATTAATGTATATCAATAACTTTTTTTTCAGTTTTATATAAAGTATTGATATGGTGGTTACACATTTTTCCCCATTAAAATCACTTGTTTGATCATTAATATGACAGTTACAAATTTTGAGGTTACAAATATTGATAAAGTTTTGAAATCCTTCCATAACAAGCAAGTTTAAGAGTCTGAATTTTAAGCCTTACTAATTATGGAATAGTCCCAAATGCTTTATATATTAGTAGAGATATTTGATACCATCACCATTACTCGAGCATTAGTACTGCCATCAAATTTATGATACTTTTCCTTTTTAGGGTTTTGGGTGGATGAGAATCGGGGGAGATTATGTAAGGTTCAGTTATAAGGTTTTATTTGTTGGTAAGAATGCGAGGTTTAAGGTTTATAGATGGTAAAGAGGGTGTTTGGGTTTGAATAAAGCAATTGACTATACATTATAGACAACCATGGAACATTTAATATATATACTAGACGAGTATTTGTGCATAGCAACGAGATTTATAACGGCACATAATTATGATTGTGACATTTTGGTTAGGCGTTTCGTATAACATTTATTCCTACAACGTAAAATATCAAAATGTAACTGAAATATAAAAGTTGACTTTCAATTGATCTCCTGTTAAATCATCACACACATCATCATCGTATGGATAATCATAATCCTCATCTTACTATGTAATTTTCTTAAAACGTTAACGAACCGACTATTAACGGGAATTATACATTGTATATACTAAAAGGGACGATCAAAATGAATAAAAGTATTAACCTTTTATTTGATTTAGAATGAAATATTTTAATTAAATGTTTATGCATACATGAAAACTCATTAAAACATTTTCTTATACAAGTTTTCTTAATTAGTTTTAAATTTTTAAGATTTTTTATTTTTAAGAAATAAGATACACTTATTAAATCTAGTATTATATCTAGTATAGAAGATAAAATGTCCAAAATATAAACGCGTCTTCGAAATTGAAATTGACGGTCTTCTTTGCTTTTAGGAGAATCGAATATATCTCCATCTATAACTGAATAATAGCTTACATGAGGACTTTTCATTTGCTTACCTTTATTTTGATGCTTACCAAGGGATAAATTTTCACCATCCATCTAGTTTAATCTAATGGTGGAAATTAACCTAAGATTTAATAAATAAACCTAAGTCCATGTTTTTTTTCTTGTCTTTTTGTCTTTCTTTTTTATTCATATTTTTTTTTTGTCTTTTTCTTTTAATTCATTTTTTTTTTCTTTTTTTTAAATTCACGTTATTCACGTTTTTTTTAATTCGCGTTTTTTTTCTTCGCTTTAATAAGTTTTCGTCTGTTTTTATACGTTTTCGTTTGTTTTCATACGTTTTCGTCTGTTTTCATACGTTTTCGCCCGTTTTCATACGTTTTCGTCCGTTTTCATCTGTTTACATACTTGTTTTTACGCTTTCATACGTTTTCATCCATTTTCATACATATTCGTCCATTTTCTTACGTTTTCGCCCGTTTTCTTACGTTTTTGTTCACTATTCATACATTTTAGTCCATTTTCGTCCGTTTTCATACGTTTTCGTCTGTTTTCATACTTGTTTTTACGCTTTCATACGTTTTCGTCCGTTTTCATACATATTCGGCCATTTTCTTACGTATACGTGCGTTTTCGTCCATTTTTAAATGTTTTCAGCCATTTTCATACGTTTCTGAATATCACAAGTGATATTCTGTGATATTATGTGATATTTTGTGATATTCAGATGATCACAAGTGATATTCTGTGATATTCAGAATATATCACAAGTGATTTTCAACTAATGTTTTGTAACATCAAAATCACAATTGATATTCAGAATATCACAAAATGATATCCAGAAAATTACAAGTGATATTCATAATATATCACAAAGTAATATTCAGAATATTACAAAGTGATATTCAGAAAATCACAAGTGATATTCAGAATATCACAAATATATAATTTCAATGGCAGCTACATAGTTTGAGGGTATTTGTCTAATCTTATTTTATTTGCTTATGAGCTTATGTGATTTCGGTTTATGTTTCACAAGCTTAATTTGCTTATTTTGAAACTTATAAAAATATGTAAGTTTATATTTACCACGTATAAAGAGAAAATGGTGAAATTTTGGTTTAGAGTTCATACATATTCGTTCATTTTCATACGTTTTTGTCCGTTTTTAAATGTTTACGGTCGTTTTCATATGTTTCTGAATATCACAAGTGACATTCTGTGATATTCAGAATATCACAAGTGATATTCTGAGTATCACAAATAATATGCTTAATATCACAAGTGATATTCGGTAATATTAAGATGATCACAAGTGATATTATGTGATATTCAGAAAATCACTTGTGATAATCTATTCAGAATATCACAAGTGATTTTCTGAATATCACAAGTGATTTTCAACTAATGTTTTGTAACATGAAAATCACAAGTGATATTCAGAATACCACAAGTGATATCCAGAAAATCACAAGTGATATTCATAATATCACAAGTGATATTCATAATATCACAAAGTGATATTCAGAAAATCACAAGTGATATTCAAAAAATCACAAGGTGATATTCTGAATATCACAAAGTGGTATTCAGAAAATCACAAGTGATATTCTGAATATCACAGAATAATACTTGTGATAGTCAGAAACGTATGAAAACGCAAGAAAATTGACGAATCGTATGAAAACAGACGAAAACGTATGAAAGCGTAAAAACACGTTTGAAAATGGATGAAAACGTATGAAAAAATGACGAAAACGAATGAAACGGACCAAAACATATGAAAACAGACGAAAACGGACGAAAATAAACGAAAACGAAGAAAAAAACGTGAATTAATTAAAAAAAATGCGAATTTTTTAAAGAAAAAAAAACGTGAATTAAAAAAAAAAAAAAAAAAAAAAAAAAAAAAAAAAAAAAAAAAAAGACAAAAGAAATATATGAATAAAAAACAAAAACAAAAAGACAAGAAAAAAACATGGATTTAGGTTTACTTTTTAAATCTTAGGTTAATCCCTACCATTAGATCAAACTAGATGGATGGTGGGTGTTAATACAAATAATCCGTAAAAACGTTTATTTATATTTTACGATCTTCTAATGTTTTATCGATAACAAACGTAAAATACGTAAATGGTTTGAGCCAATAGTTTACTAACACACTTACGTTTTCACATAAAACGCTAAACAAGTAATTTAGTAATACATATGTACAACAATTAGTGTTTACATATTGGGTAGATATATACATAATTAGTATGTATTATAATGGGTAATATAATTGGTAGAAGTTTAAGTATTTAACCCATTGACTAAATACATTGAATGTAATTGGGTAAAACCCAAAGTCCATGGAGCATAACCCATAACCCATTGCATGACATCATGCATAAGTCATAAATGGGTATTACCCATGACCAATGGAGCTAACCCATAACTCATGGACTAGATGCATTGCATCTAATAGATACATTGTATCTACTTGGATACCCTTGGTTCAAAGTCTAGGATCCATGACCCATGGAGCTAACCTACAACCCATGATCCATGATCCATGACCCACAACCCACTTTAGGGGGAGCGTCCTACGAATCCCTAGTAATACACTAGACGGATCCCTCAAGCAAGGGATCTCTGGAACAGTAGCATGTTTTGTCTATATATAGTGAGTCATTTCTTCATTGTAAGATGCAACTTCCACACACACTTTCTCCTAGTATTGTAAACTCTCTAACCTTAGATCCAAAGGATATTTCTATGTAGTTTGTGTTTGTTTTTGTGTGATTCTCTAGGTTCCTCTTAAAGGCGAGATCACCACCTCTTGAAGTCAAGCAAGCTCAAGTCCATGAGTTGCCATGCTTCGTCATCATCAAGACTACTGAGGTTCTCTTGTTGATAGTTCTTTCTTCCTCCCTAGAAGTGTTGTGTCAAAGGCATTAGTGAAGAATGTCGAAAGAGTCAAGACGAAGGCATTAGTGAAAGGTGCTTAACATCCGTGTCAAAGGCATTAGTGAATGATGCCAAAGTAGTCAAGACGAAGGCATTAGTGAAAGGTTCCGAACGTCCGTGTCAAAGGAATTAGTGAAGGATGCCAAAAAGGGTCAAGTCAAAGGCATTAGTGAAAGATGCCAAGGGTGTACAATCGATATGGTGTATCGATGTACAAATAGAGATAGGTTGTATCCAAGGATATTGATATCCTTGATGATGTTGTAATAAGGAGTGGGCCTCCTTTTGGGATAGGTATTGTGTAGTGTTGGGTAGTAGTTCCTCCTTTGTAATGGAACTCGATATCTAGCCTTGTACCGGATAAAGTGTAGGCGACGTTGTGATAGGTGTGGTTATACCTTGTGGAGGAACCCGGTGTCTAGCCTAGTACCGGAAAAAGAGTAGGCGGCATTGTGAAGGCTTCTCCGCCATAAGGAGTTGTGTAGTGTAGTGATTACGAACTCTCGAGTAGGTGACTCGGGGAGTAGAGTAGGGCAAGGAAGGTGTCCTTGTAGCCGAACCACTATAAATACTTGCGTTGTGGTTTTGTGCTTCTTACTCTTTATCTTTGTTTTATTTATTTATATGCTTATCTATCAACATCCAACACACATGTTTAAATAGATTGACATAAGTCGATCTAAATAGTTTTAAACCAAGTTTTAATCGGTAAAACTATTCAACCCCCCTTCTAGTTTTTCACAATTGGTACCAGAGCTTCATTACCAAGTTTCTTAGAGTATATTGTACTTTAAAAACTTGATACGATCCGTGTATGTTTGAAAACTATAAAGAAGGAAATTTCTTAAAACAAAAAGTCATGTTTTTAGAAATCATCATATTTTAAATGTTGGATAATGATAGATCATTCTAACGTTTTCTTTTTGAGAAATCTTCATACTAGGATTTGAGTATTTTAAAAGCTCATGAAGTATTTCGCGTCTATGGTTTCTAAAACCATAAAAAGGGAACATAGCAAAGGTATGTTCTCTTAATTACAATTATTGGTCAAAGACGTGCTAAATTGCTTGTGGATAAAATAGTGATATATGTTTCTATCTTATAATAAGCATAATATGAAAAGTGTTTTAGTGATTTTTTTTCTTTGAAGCTTTGTGTTTGATATATGTTTATTCAAGCTTGAATAAAGATTGGAATGGGTAATATAACCTCACTAAAAAGTCTACAAAGGTTAAACCTTTTCGTCGGGTCAAAATATGTTTTTTTGTGAAACTGTGTCAGATCCGCGGATCCTTTTTTGGAAGGGATCCGGCGGATCCGTGCAACAGAAGACATTTTTTGTCTAAATTTTAAAAATTCATGACTAATTAACCGTAAGTCTGTAGAAGTCATGCCACCTATCGTTTTAAAGGTATTTGAGTCTACTTTCATTAAAAAATGATTTCATAAACTGATTCAAATTGTTTTTTACAAAAATCATTGATTTATAATAGAAAGTCATTTTTCGGTCATAATTTTTGCACAAACTTCTGATCTAATTGGAGACGGATGTTTTCGTCTTTGAATAACAATGTGTCCTATTTTAAAATTAAGGTTTTGATCATATTTATAAATATAAAAGAAACTAATCAAGCTTGGTATACATGTTTATATTTAACACAAAGCGATGAAAAGAACTTTCGTTTGCTATGCTAAATGATTAATTGTCTTACCTTGCATTACTTGATTATTTGCTTATCTCAAATAGCATTTGTGCTTGTTTAATTGAATAACATATGTGGTTTTCTTACCTTGCTATTCATTCTCTTGTTTGTCGATTTAGTAATACTCTACTAATCAATGTGCTATTTGAAGGAGTGTTTGGGATAACATCTAGTTGTGTCGAAAATGTTAGTTTAAATACTTAGATAAGTCATATAAGTTAAAAAATGTTTAAAACATGTAATACACTAAATGGCTTCTTGATTGAGTTTGTCATGTGTGCAGCATAAATGTTTTATGTGCTTATATGATTTCTTGATTTCATATTTTCTTGTGTCGTTTTCTAAAAACAACAAGAATGTACATCGGATCATAACCTACACTTGTGTTGATGATGTACTCACCCGTTTTTATTTTCATGATCGCTTTCCAAGCTCCATAGTAGGATTGACAACTTGATTATTTCATCCGATATACTCAAGTAAATTATTTTACAATGCAAATATAATTGGTCATATCCGAAAATCCAAACTCGAGCTTTCCAACAACATATGTTGAACTAGCTCATCCAACCAGTTTTTGTTCATCATATGGACAACTTAAATTTTTTTTATAAACATGACACCTTCATCACCTTAGTTGTTTCAGGCATAATATTAATAAAAACGAAGCAAAGTATCATCATTGTTACTCTCCGATAGGCCATTGTAGGAATATAAATTTTCCTAACTTGAGAATGAATACTGGAGAACTTATTGCACTAGAAACTCAATGTGACCTAACGGTTGAATTGCTTCCTTGATAGAAGTTGGGTATGTGGAATCGCCCGTAAAAATGGTCGTGGCCGTAATTGAGCACCGCTAGTAATAGTCTCATATTCATTCTCTCACTTGAGAAATTTATACTCCTATTTTTTCCTAAAGTAAATTTACATTGGAAATACTTTGCATTGTCTTAGGATTACTAATCAAACAAGTTGTAAAATTAATTTTTCTTTTAAGTTAATCACAACCACTTGCCTCATCAAGCAATTATCTTGCTTTGATCGAGAAGAGCTACATGACTTCATAGACGGAGCTCATTGTATGCTAATCACCATCCGTAATGACTATACATAGTTCATTGCTTCCATTGACCAAAACAACATTCTAAAATAATTCACTTACTTAAGGACGCATATACACGTTTTTCTTACTCTTCAAATACCAACACATAGGCAAACATATTTTAGCCAAAACCAACTCACAAAAAGGTACTTGCTTCAAGCCTTTCTAAATCCAACACTTACTCTTCTAAACACAATTCCTTCATCTCCACAAATAGCAACTCCACCTTTTGGATCTAAATGAAGTCTAGGATTGTCCTGAACTAGCACCTCACAACTCTATTGTCTTGAACACCATCATGTACTCTTTTCTTTCTTAACACATACCTTGCACGCCATTGTTAATACAAACGATTTACTAATCTAGATCATAAATATGTTTTGAGCTTCTTGAATAGTGCTTGTTAAGTTTGATAAACCTCTGTGTTATTTGTGAGCTCGATCTCATTTGATTGCTTATGTGCTATTCTTACATGCTTTCATTGCTATGCTAGACTTACATACATATATGCTTGCTGTAGAGATCATTAGTTTCAAAATTCGATACGTCGAACAAAATCTTGCAACCATTCTATTAAGGAATCTGTCTTAGATGCCGGATCTCTTGGCTATAACTAGCCGGATCCCTCAAGTGAAGGATCAGTGGGATCCGGGTGGACAGAAGTGCAATTTTAGCTTCCTTGCATCAATCCAACCTTCCAGACCTCATTAGACTAGTTAAACATGCTACACTAGGATCACTTAAACTTTCCTTAGGCTCAGCTGATCTCACATTCACTCATGGATGACTTAGGATCACACTCAAGGTGTTTTTGATTTGTCATTACTTCAAAACTCACCATCTTTCCGCTCCAATGTTTACACATTGTTCCTCTTATCTCAAAACACCTAGTTTGATATTTCTCTCAATTTTAGCAAATTGATTTTAGTCATCCTTACCTCAAAATAGGCTAAAAACTAGTTTTTCATTTCTTATGATTTTAAGGAATTTTCCAAATTTCTTTTAAGTTACCATCTGATCTCTAGGATCATTTAACACCACTTGACACTCTCAAATCCATTAGTGTCATCTTTGATCACTCATCGGTGCTCATAAAGTCCCATCTTCTTCCGTAAAAAGCAATCATTAGCTACCATCACTCATTGCTCTTGATCATTTAAGTCCCCTTTCATTTAAGACACTTAAGAAGACTGAAACACTCAAGATGTGTAGGTACTAGACCTCACAAAACATGTTTTTCCTCTTTTCTTGGTTGCTAAGAGCCGGATCCTTAGGATTAGCCTAGACGGATCCCTTTTTGGAGGGAACCGTGGGAACCGGCTCAAATATTCTGCTAATCCTAGCTAAAACAATTATTTCAAGCTCTTCTTGCTAACTTGAACACTCCATCTTACCTAAATTAACCTTCTTGATCAGTAAAAATCTGAAGTTGAGTCTTGTGCATGCAAATCATCACATTTCAAAGGACTTTAGTGGTTTAAGCCTTGAATGCACTTCCCAAATCCTTCCCTTTATAAGTCATCTTGTTAGAAATTCTTAGTCATCAACCACAACTTAATTCTCAGCTTTTAGAAACCTTTTTCTTAGTCATTTCATCATGAGGAAAGCTCCTAGTGCTAACTCATCCACCAAAGGACCACCCAAGAAACCTACTCGTGTTGTACATGAAATTTCCTCAACCGAATCATCTCCCGTTAAATCCACAAATGCTAGGATTTCTCCTCCACCAACTCAACCAATCAAACCAATCCCCAAAAGGATTGTTCCCACAAAAATATCATCACCAAATACCACAATTCCTACTAAACCAAACACACCCATTTCCACCCAACCATCATCTTTGGTGCCTAGAGCCATATCATTTACCGCCTCACAATCATCTCCACATCTCTAAAACTTAGAGGACTTGCCTCCTAGGCCATCTCATCCTCCACCATTGCCAACATTCTCAATGGAAAGAATAGCTCAGAAAAATCAAGGTGTTGAATCAACACTTGCACCAGTATCTTTTCTCCATTTCTCTCAAATGATCCATTTTGGATTATGAGGAATCATCAAATTCAACCACCCGACCACATGGAAGTTGACACCTCTCTATCTCCACCATCATCCTTTGTTGAGCCATCATTGAATGTGCCTCCACCAATCCCTCCTTCTTTTGAGGATCCTCAACCCTCTTCACTTGATCCTCCACATCAAGCGGCTCCATTTCTACCACCACCTTTTCCAAGCTATGAAAATGATTGTTATCATTGTCAATACATTGAAGGTTTGATACATGAACTACGTGAAGAGCAATGTTTCATGTTTTATCACCTCCTCAAACATTTCGATGAGGTCAACAAACCTAAACAACCGTGAGATTAAGGATTCAAGTGGTGTCATAGTCTTAAGCTTAACTTAGATCGTTTAGGAATCACATTTCATGTTTAAATCATTCTCTTAGTTTTTAGAGATTTGTAGATCATTTCTCGTATGTTTTATTGAATGAGATTACATATTATGTACCCATATTGTCTTGAGAGTATGTTTGCTACCTAAATACATATATCATTTTTGATGTTAACATCATTTGTTACATCAACATTGTTGTATTTTGTTTACAGTTAGACGGATCCCTCCGTTTTGCCTAGACGGATCCCTCCAAAGAGAGAACCATGGGATCCGTGCAATAGAAGACTGGTTTACTACTAACTTGAGTCTTATTTGCAGAAAATTATGCATCATATATGTTAATACAAATAAGCCGTAAAAACGTTTATTTATATTTTACGATCCTATAATGTTTTGTCGATAACAAACGTAAAATCATTTTAACGAAACAAATAAAATACGTAAATGGTTTGAGCCAATAGTTTACTAACACACTTACATTTTCACATAAAACACTAAAACAAGTATAAGTGGTTTTATGATTTAGCAATACATATGTACAACAACTAGTGTTTACATATTGGATAAATATATACATAACTAGTATGTATTATAATGGGTAATATTAATGGGTAGAAACTTAAATATTTGACTCATTGACCAAATACATTGATTATAGTTGGGTATAACCCAAAGTCCACGACCCATACTCATGGAGCATGATCCATAACCCATTGCATGACATCATGCTTAAGTCATATATGGATATTATCCATAACCCATGGTTTTAACCCATGACCCATGGACTAGATGCATTGCATCTTGTAGATACATTGTATCTACTTGGATACCTATGATCCATAACCCATGATCCATGACCCAAAACCCATGGGCAAAAGGGAGCGTCCCACATATCCCCAGTAGTACACTGGACGTGGGATTCGTGGAACAGTAGCTATTTTTCCTCTATAAATAGTGAGCCATTTCTTCATTGTTCCTCACCCCTTTCACATATATTTTCTCTTTGAGTTATAAACTCTCTAACCTCAGATCCAAGTGATCTATGTATGTAGTTTTGTTTTTGTGTGATTCTCTAGGTTCCTCTTAAAGGCGAGATCACTACCTTTTGAAGTCGAGCAAACTCAAGTCCATGAGTTGCCATGCTTCATCATCATCAAGACTACTGAGGTTCTCTTGATTGATAGTTCTCTTCTTTCTCATTAGAAGTATAGTCTCAAAGACATAAGTGAAGGATGTCTAAAGGGTCAAGACGAAGACATTAGTGAAAGGTGTCGAACGTCCATATTAGAAGCACTAGTGAAGAGTGCTTAGAAGTCAAGGGTAAAGACATTGAGCGTGTTTAGAAGTAAAGTCCCAAGGCATTAGTGAAGGGTGCCTAGAAGACAAGCCAAAGGCATTAGTGAAAGGTGCCTAGGGTGTACATTCGATATGGTGTGATTCGATGTACAAGATAGATTAGTATTGGGTCAAAGGATATTGATATCCTTGTTGATGTTGTTATAAGGAGTGGATCTCCTTTGGGGTTAGTTGTCGTGTAGTGTTGGGTAGTAGTTCCTCCATTGTAATGGAACTCGGTATCTAGCCTAGTACCGGATAAAGGGTAGGTGATGTTGTGATAGTTTTGGTTCTACCTTGTGGAAGAACCCGGTATCTATCCTTGTACCGGATAAAGAGTAGGCAAGGTTGTGAAGGTTTCTCCGCCATAAGGAGTTGGTGTTGTGTAGTGATTACAAACTCTCGAGTAGGTGACTCGGGGAGTGGAGTAGGGCAAGGAAGGTGTCCTTGTAGCCGAACCACTATAAATACTCGCGTTGTGGTTTTGTGCTTCTTACTCTTTATCTTTTCATTACATATCTCTATATGCTTGTCTATCAACATCCAACACACATGTTTGAATAGATTGACATAAGTCGATCTAAATAGTTTAAAACCAAGATTTAATCGGTAAAACTATTCAACCCCCCCCCCTCTAGTTTTCCACAATTGGCATTAGAGCTTCGTTACCAAGTTTCTTAGAGTATGTTGTACTTTAAAAACTTGATACGATCCGTGTTTAATTGAAAACTACAAAGAAGGTCTTTTACAAAAACAAACACCATGTTTTTAAAACACTTTTGTAGGATGTTGATTAGATGATAACATTTTGTTTTCTTACTAAATTTCACTAACCTTCCTTGTCATTTTGCTTAGTAGAAGCTCATACTTATCAAGCCATAGGAATTGCTTGGTAACATGAATACCTTCCTTAAGAAGGTATTGTGGAAAACTAGAACGGGGGTTGAATTGTTTTGCCGATTTTTAGTTAGTTTCTAAAAACTTTAGATTCGATGTTATGTGAAATCGTATGGATGAAGATAAAGTATAGATCTAAGAGTAATGCAAGTAAAGAAAGTAAAGTAAGGGATAGAAATGACACAACCGATTTATAGTAGTTCGGCTACAAGGACACCTTCCTTGCCCTACTCCACTCCCCGAGTCACCTACTCGAGAGTTCAAGCACTATGTCAACAAAATCCTTCAACTTGGCGGAGAAGCCTTCACAACGTTGCTTACACCTTTTTCCGGTATAAAGCTAAATACCGAGTCCATAACACGGAGGACCAAACCAACACGACTATTACACAACAACTATGTGAAATATCAAGTACAAGATCTTTGTTACAGAAATCTTGTGAAGGAACAAATCAATCAAGGACCCCTTGCTTGGATGACTTGTAGAAAGCTCGTGATCTCGCCTTAGAGAATGACCTATATGAGAATCACAATAGAAAGAAGAACAACTCTCTAAATCATGTGATCTTTTGTTAGAAGAGTGTAAAAATATATGAGAGAGTTAGTAAGAAGAGGGGTGAAGAGAAATGAAGAAATGGCTCTCTATTTATAGACAAAAACATGCCACTATTGCACGGATCCCACGGATCTCTCCCTTAAGGGATCCGTCTAGTGTAACACTAGGGATCCGTGGGACGCTCCTCTTTGCCCATGGGTTTTTTGGTTATGGGTCATGGGTCATGGGTTATGGGTTGGTCCATGGATATTTCATTAGATACAATGTATCTAATAGATGCAATGCATCTAGTCAAATGGATATGGGTCAATACCATGGGTTATGGATATGCTCCATGGATTGTGGTTTTTACCCATCCTAATAAACTATTACAACAAATGATTTATTACAACAATTTGTATTAAATAACTATATGTAAATGCTTTACAAAAATAACATGTATCCTTATAATTTTACTTATGATAACATTATATTTGTTATCAATAAAACACAAAGAGATCGTTAAATATTAATAAACGTTTTTACGGTTTATTTGTATTAACAATATCCTCCTTTTTGTTGATGACAAAATATAATGTTATGATGAGTAAAACTTAAGATTAGATGTATGTTTTGAAAGCCTAAGTTTTACTTCTTCTCCCTTTTTTTGTCGAAACAAAAAGTTACCCAACGAAGAAATAAAATGTGGAAAAATAGTCCACGTATTGCTAACTCCCCCTTGACGGTAGCTCTCCCTAGAATGGGGCGTCAAGTGAGAAAAAATAAAAAGTCCTACAGAAAAAGGGTTAGTAGTAACATGCATAAATAATCTTGTGATTGACGAGAATCAAGATTGGGAGCCAAGGTATGTAAACAATGCCTTGTAATAAAACAACAAAATGTAGTGGTACTTATGCCACATACAAGCATTTAAAAGTTAGAACAAGACGTGTTCTTAAAAAAATGACTCAAAAGAAAGATACGAAAAGTAATAAAAATGATTCCTTCCATGCTTGCATAAGGTTATGGATGGAAGTTTGGTGAGTAATGATGTTGATGCGATCAAGGATGAGGTTAAGTATGACTCGCATTTCTTCCCTAATATCTATTGCAATATCCCTAGTCGATTGGCAATGTTCACAATGTAAGTGATGTAGGTAATGAGTGCGGAAGTTTTCCGGGTGACTTTGATTTGTGAGATGCGGAATTTGTGGTGGAAAAGTTGGAAAATACGGATCAAAGTCCGGAATGTTTGGTAGTGGTGGTGGAAAAGAACCTAGATGTTCTTGTAACACAATGGGAGCTAAAGGTTGTGAGGTTTCAAGGTATTTGAAAATTGTGTTTGGAGAAGTGAGAGGTGTCAAAAGACTAGTTCTTTTTGCTTTGTTTGTTGAGATCTTGTTGGAGTCTTAAGAAGTTCCAAAAGAGTGACCTCAGGTGGTGATGTGATGGGTGATGAAGTTGGTGTACATGTTGGTGATGAAGGAGGTGCTATAATGGAATCATCTTGTGGTGAATGAGTTGTTGGTGATGAACCATTTGATGATGGTTTTGCTAAGCAACAAGGTCGGATGCTAATCCGTGCGGTTTTAATAGATTTGGGTGGTGGTACTTTGGAAGGTGGGAGGACAAAGTTTTGGATTTCTTGAAAGGGGTTGTTTGCACTAGGTGATTCATCTATGTTGGAAGATCTTTTGAATGACATCATGATGTTTGTTTATGAAGTTGAGATTTGATGAATATGCAAGCATTTTGTGAATCCTATTTATAGAAAAATAATGCATTGTAATGAATGCTTGACCCAAAATGTGGATTAAAATCTAATGATTAGATATGAATTTAAGGCATGTGATCGTGAGAACACAAGCATTAAATAGCATACTCCCAAAAAAAAAGAAATGATGAAACTATTGAAGTTTTCATCCAAAGTGAGAAAAATAGAAGATAAAATTAGCTTTTGTCTCACGGATCCCACGGATCCTTCCCTTGAGGGATCCGTCCAGCATTAAGGCTGGGATCCGTGGTACTGGTGATTCAGGCAGCTCAAAATTTTCCTTTTTGGAAACATTTGTGCCTAGTGTGTGCCTATATGCAAACCATTTGGAGTTGCGGTTATCTCGACTCCTAAGAAGAAAAGAAAAATAAACTAGAAGTGAAAAAGCACACTATTATGTGAGATAACCCGAGTGATCCTAATTCATTGTTGCTTAAATGAATGTACCCGAAAACACATATTAGTTATGTGTCCTCTTTAGCATTCAAAAGACATGAGATGCAATGAAAATGGGTTTTTACTTTGTATTAATAATGAAAAAGCGATTTGTCCTAGACGTGAGAAATGGATTTTATGAAAGTGATACGCGAAGAGGTATCCTTTTAGAAAACATTTTGAAAAGAGGTTTCTATGTGTGAATAAACCGTTTTATTCTTTGAAAGAGAAAAAAAAATGTATGCGATTACGTGTTTGCAAAAGGTACTTATCTTGCAAACTAAGAGAAAACCATGAATTATAAGTAAAACTTATCTTGGGTTTTGAAAAATCTCGTATTGCTTGTAAGTTGTGCGTGAAATAGAGGTCCTATACTCAGAAAGAAGAAGGCTAGTGTTTACATACCTTGTAGAGTTTAAAAGCTAATTACGACGATTGTTCCATGAGACCAAGACCAAGACGAAGTAGGTTGAATTGTTCCCGCTTCAACGGTTTGGTGAGGACGTCGGCTATGTTGTCTTCGGACGCTACCTTCTCAATAGAGATGTTCCCCTTTTGAACATTGTCTTTTAAGAAGTGATGACGAATCTCTATATGCTTTGTGCGAGAATACAATACCGGATTCTTGCTTAAATCGATGGCACCTTTGTTGTCACATAGAATGGCTATGTCACTTAGATGAATGTCGTAGTCAACTAACGCTTGTTTCATTTATAGTGCTTGTTGGCATGTTTTGCCGGTGGAGACATATTCGGCTTCGGTTGTTGATATTGCCAATGCCGTTTACTTCTTTGAGAACTAAGATGTTAAACAACATCCCATAAAAGTACATACCCCACTTGTACTTTTTTGGTCAACATAATCACCTGCATGGTCAGAATCTGCATATACAATTGTTTCTACTCCCGTACCCTTAGGATACCACAATCCTAATTGAGTTTTACCCTTAATGTATCTAAATATCCTTTTGACGGCTTCTAGATGTGATGTTATAGGATCTTCTTGAAACCTAGCACATAGACAAACACTAAACATGATATCCGGCCGACTAGCCGTGAGGTAGAGAAGACTACCAATCATGCCATGATATTTTGTGTTATCAACGGATTCGCCGTCTTCATATTTTGTGAGTTTAGTGTCGGATGACATTGGTGTCCTAATTGGTTTTGAATCTTCTAAACCGAATTTCTTTAATATCTCCTTAATGTATTTAGATTGATTAAAGAAGATAACATCTTCTACTTGTTTGATTTGTAGACCAAGAAAGAAACTAAGTTCTCCCATCATACTCATCTCGAACTCGTCATGCATGATTTTAGAAAAATCATCACACATGTCTTGACAAGTAGATCCGAATATAATATCATCTACATATATTTGAACAATGATTATATGTGACTCTCTTTTCTTAGTAAAAAGTGTGTTATCAACTAACCCCATGGTGTAGTTGTGTTTGATTAAAAATGACTTGAGTCTATCACACCAAGCTTTTGGAGCTTGTTTAAGACCGTAAAGGGCTTTCTTTAGCTTATACACATGTTTAGGTTTTTCAAAATCGATGAAGCCTGGAGGTTGAGCTACATATACTTCTTCATTAATAAAACCATTTAGAAAAGCACTTTTGACATCCATTTGATAAAGCTTAAGATCATTAGCACAAGCATAAGCAAGAAGTATTCTTATAGACTCTAATCTAGCCACGGGGGCATAGGTCTCATCAAAGTCTATTCCTTCTTGTTGATTATACCCTTAGGCAACGAGTCTAGCTTTGTTTCTAAACACTATACTGTTTGCATCTAACTTGTTTTTATATACCCATTTGGTTCCTATTATGGTTTGATTACTAGGTGGGGGGACGAGTGTCCAAACATCATTAGAAACAAATTGATTTAACTCTTATTGCATAGCCATTACCCAACTTTCATCTTTTATGGCTTCTTGTGTATTCTTAGGTTCTATGGTTGAGACGAAACAAAACAAGCTACTTTGGTTTTGAACTTGAGACCTTAAGGTTCTTTCGTTTAGCTTTCCTATGACCTTATCTACGGGGAGATATTTGGACTCTTTAATATTTATGATTTCATCATTTAAAGGTTCTTCTTCTTCGTTTATCTTTTTCTTTATTACAATAGCTTCACTTTCGACAATCTCGTCATCGACAAGAGGTGGAGTAGGTTTGGGTGGACTTTCATCAAATTTTACGTTTAATGACTCTTCTACCTTCATTGTTTCTTTATTTAATATGACGTAAGTTTTGCTATTAGGAGAGTAACCTAAAAAGATACCTTCGGTTGATTTAGGATCAAATTTTGTAAGGTAATCTTTAGTGTTAAGTAGAAAACATTTGCTACCAAAGAATCTAAAGTGATCTAACATAGGCTTTTTGCCTCGAAGTAACTCATATGGAGTTTTACCTAGAAATGGTCTAATTAAGACTCTATTAAGTATGTACCTTGAGGTATCAACGACATTGCACCAAAAATTTTGAGGTATGGATTGCTCATTTAGTATGGTGCGACTCATTTCTTGTAGGGTTCTATTCTTTCTTTTAACTACCCCATTCAATTGTGGAGTGCGAGGAGCCAAGAAGTTGTGAGTAATACCATTAGCGTCACAAAAGGCTCCAAATTGCACTTCATTATCGAATTCCCTACCATGATCCGTTCTAATAGACACTATAGAACTTCCTATTTGTCTTTGGATTTTCTTACTTAATATTTCAAAGTAGTTGAACGTTTCAGTTTTGTTCTTTAAGAATTTAGTCCATGTGTACCTAGAGTAATCATCCACTATACCCAAAGTGTAGTAGTTACCTCCATAGCTTTGGATAGCGGATGGACCAAATAAATCCATGTGTAGTAACTCTAGACACTTAGTTGTAGACACCATGTTTTTAGCTTTGTAACTATAATGGACTTGTTTTCCTACGTTACAAGCATCACAAAAGTGATGTTCATATTTTAATTTAGGTAGATCTCTTACTAGATCCTTGGATGATAGCGATTGAAGAAGTAGAATATTGGCATGACCCAATCTTCGATGCCATAAGGTCGAAGTATCATCCATAGAAGTAAGACAAAGTTTGTCTTTAGGTTCATTACCAATTTTAATGACATAGACTCCATGTTTCCTAATTCCTCTACCTATGGTGATACCGTTTTTTAATATCTTACTACCGGTTTCGTTAAAAAGTACGTTGCACTTTTTATCACATATTTGTCCTATACTTAAGAGGTTAAAGTTTAGGTTTTCTACGTGACACACATCGTTAATGGTTAGCGATTTGTTAGAAATCGTACATTTACCGATGATTTTGCTTTTGCTATTTCTAAATACCACATTTCCTCCATTGAAGGATTCATATGTGGAGAATAAATCTTTATTGCCGGTCATGTGCCTTGGTATGTGTTATGAAAGGCTTAGGGTGGTGTGTATGGATGAAATAGTATAATAATATCAATATCAAAATAAACGCGAGAATCGAATCGAAAACCTCTTAGGAAAAAGGTTAGTCAATCAAATCCCGTGAGTGAGATATGTGATACCGGATAAGGATATCCGGGTCGTGTCCCAACGAGGTGTGAATGGGCAACGTCGCTTTTAGGTTTGTTATTAAAATGCTCGATGTTTTGGGTTTTTGTGTTTTTGATTACGTAAAATTAAGTGACGGGAAAGTAATTAAGGCTAGGGGAACAAAGTAAATGATCAATTAACTACTACTAAGCATATGAAATAATAAAATGAAGCTAAATTAAGTCCTAGGGTTCTAAAATGCAAAAACGCGAAAACCCGGGCTATTCCCGAGCCTCAAAAAGTGAAAATAATGCAATTTAAGACCTACGGATGCGAAACTAATTTCCCTATGTTCTAAACTACTAAAAATAATTTTAGAAAAATATCCGGGTATTTTTCGACTTTTAAATTATTTATTACGAATTAAAATCTAATTTAATCTAATTTAATTATAAAAATACTAAACTAATTTAGAAAAATCTGAAAAATTCACTAAAAATACTTTGAGTCCTACTGAGTTTAAAAAAAATAAAAAAGATGGGTAGTGCTTTTTGAAATCAGCACTAAAAAGGCTAATTAGCTAGAAAGCCTAAAACTGATTTGTGTACTTAAATCACTAATAGTGCAAATGTTTGATTGAAAAAGACCTTAGGGCAAATGGTAAGAGGTGTGTATGGTGAGCTGGGTGGCCAGGGTTCGAATCTCAGCATTGCACTTTTTTTTTCTCTTCAAACATTTTTTTTTCAAATTTTCTTTTTAGCAGCTTAAAGTTAGGATCGAAATAAGTACTTTTTATAAAGACACAACTTATAGAAAACTTGTAATAAGCAGTTAAGACTGCTTATTGATTTCTGTCTTGGACAGTTAAGCAAAGAGATCACAAAACTTTTTTTTTAACAAACTAGAAGCTACAAGAAGCAATTAATAAGCAAATTAAGGGAAGATAAGCTATCTTATATCTAAAAAAAATCTAAAATAAGCGAAAGAGATTAGTCAAAAGGGGAGGAATAAGAAGTTTTAGGGAAATCCTAAGCTAAGATGGAACCTAGAGCATACAAGAGTAAAAAGCTATCAATTGACTAATTAAGCTATAATAAGCACCAATAAGCAAACATTAAGCAAGTAACTAACAATCTTTATCTACTCTATCTAATAATACCATAAAACACTTAAATAAGCTAATGGGAAACAGTAATAAGCTCAGAAAAAGGTACTCCTATAGTTACTGATCTGCATCCTATAACAGGCTAGAGGGGGCTGTTTAAGGCTTAATTAAGCTAACAATCAGCTAGAATAAAAATTCATAAAAATGTGCATAAGATAGTTAACCAACTCAAGATCCTACATACCAAAGTTTAGACAATAAGGCTTAATAATGAGCAAATTAAAAATCAAAACTAAAAGGGAATTGGGACACCTAAGGCTGCAGGTACAGGAACTGATATGGGTAAAAACAGATTTTTAATGAGCAAATTAACTAAGCTAAAGTAATACTAGGTGAAAATAAACTACTATTATGATGAAATGGGTATGTGAGGTTGCAAGAAAAACAATTTTGACACATTTTTGATGACAAATAAGCTGTGAAAAAAAGGTTGGAATAGCAGCTATAGCTGCTGTTCTGTGCGAGGTTTTTAGACAGAAAACTTTTTTTTTCAAAACTTGTATAAAACTTGATAAAACATATTGACACCTTTTAAAAACTAACTAAGACCTTAAAATATGTTTGACTTTAAGAGTCAAAACGGGTAAAAAACTTTTTTAGACCTTAAATAAGCTTGAGCCAAACACCCCTTTATGGGTGAAAATGCTTAAAAAATAGATTTTTAAAAACTTGAGTTTGGGTTTTTGTTTATGAAAACTGAATTTATAACTTAAAAGAGGACTTTAGTTTATATGAGAATTAGCAAAAATCAAATAAGCACTAAGTGCTTATTTGCATAAAAAAAACAGTAAATGACAGATATGTAAAACAAAAATATTTTTTTCATTAATTTAAAAAGAACGTTACAAGACTGAATTGAAAATAAAAAGACTATTTTAAAACTAAAATTCCTACTGCCCTTCAAAGGCTTAGGGAGGAGGGAGTGGTACCCTAATACCCTGGGTGCCCCTCCAACTCAAAACTACCCAATTCTACCCTAACACTACCCTAAGTGGAGGGAGTGGTACCCTAGTACCTGAATTCCATTTTTTTAAAATACATAAAATCACATACAATATTTAAAATAAAAACATACCATTTCATTAAAAAAAATACATATTATTAAAAATAAAAACAAATCAGAAAAATTAAAATATAAATATGTATATAC
This sequence comes from Chrysanthemum seticuspe, assembly GCA_019973895.1. Taxonomy (NCBI): domain Eukaryota; kingdom Viridiplantae; phylum Streptophyta; class Magnoliopsida; order Asterales; family Asteraceae; genus Chrysanthemum; species Chrysanthemum seticuspe. Next base: position 230,981,713 of record BPTQ01000001.1, on the reverse strand, counting down.
TATAAGGTATAATATATAAAATACTTATATATATTAAAAAGTTAAATCTAAAATACCATTGTCTTCTACACTACTCCATCTCCATGTTTAGCAACCTGCAAGAAAAAAAAATGGAACCCAAAAAATATGTATTCCAATCCCCCAACGTTCGAATATTCAAAATGAATCACGGGTACTCGCTCGAGCTCAGAGCTCGAATTCCCTACTCGATCCAACTACCCGAGCTAGGCGGGGCGGTGTACCCGCTCGGGTACTTGGTACTCGATGCCTTACCCGCATCCCACTCCCTCCTCTCTTACAAGCACATCTATTTATACTAGTCTAATGGGTCTTCAAATGAGAGCTTGTGTGCTTTTTCACTGAGAATTATGAGCTTCTGGGATACTTTGTGCTTCTTTTGATTTCATCTTAGCCATCCATTTAAGCTTGGGCACCAAGGGCACAATCTTAGCCGTCCATTTAATGAGCTCCAATGGGGGTTTTAGGATTGCCAACGTGGCACTTGACCCATGTGGGATGTGGGGGAGGGGTGAGCATGGTTATCAGTGTGGGTGAGAGTGATGTATGGGGAAGAAGACAAGCTGGGATGCTTTGGTTTTGGAGGGTAAAAATGGGATATGGGTTTGGTTATTCTGTTTTGGGGATAAAATAGATAAGAGGTTGAAAATTAGGGGAAGGGTCAAGGAGGATAAAATGGAGGGGTTCAAGTTGTAGAGAGGTTTAAAAAGGTTTAAGTAAAATGGTTTTGAAAAGGTTTATTTTAAAAAAATGTATTTTTGTGTTTTTCATTAAAAACTTTTTACTTTTTTTTTTTTTTTTTAGAAAGAAAATAATTTTAGTAAAAATTGGTTTTAACAAAAATAATTGTTGTACATAGAAATGGGTAAAAATAAAAATAGTTGTTACGTTTTCAGGGTAAAATTGGTAAATTAGGTTCGGGAAAAGGGTAAAATGGACATTTGGGTTAAGGGTTAGGTTTTGAGTCTGATTCCCAAGCTCACTCCCAAATATGTATCCCGGGCTCTGAAAAATGTAGAAAATCCACTTCCGGCTCCGTCCGCAATGCACGTTTTCCATTCCAAGCTCAATTCTGTCCGTTTTGCCCTTTTTTCAATCCTTTGTACCTGAAAGACATAAAACACACTCCGAGAGCATTTATAACACATTTTGAGAATATTTGGGTGTTTTTTGGTCGTTTTTGCGGTCTTAGATGGGTAAAAATGATGAGTGAATAAGCACTCATCATGCCTCGTGCACCCGCTATCCTTGATCCACTCATCCGGATCTAGGTCGACCTTTAAGCACACCTCGTCATTTGCCATGAGACAAATTTCTTCATCCTCCTCCCCGCTCATTCCCCACGAACCGCTCACAAATGCCTTTTGATCATCTCGTTTAGGACACTTACTAATAAAGTAGTTTGGGTCCCCACATTTAAAGCAAGCGCGATCATCCCTTGGCTTCTCGTCCTCTTTGCTTTTCCGGAATCCTTTCTTGTCGTCATATGGTTGTTTGACGTATCTTCCCTTCTTCTAAAGAACTTTTTGAATTCCCTTACCGCCATGGCATACTCCTCGTCATCACTATCCGAAGAGGAGTCCTCTTCATCGCTTGAGACCTTCTTGGCTTTAAGGGAAAGATATTTGTGCTTCTCTTTCACTTTTGAGGCTTCGGAATCTTTAGCAAGGACAAGCTCATAGACCTTTAAGTTGCCTATGAGTTCATCAAGGGTGAGGATTGTCAAATATTTTGATTCTTCGATAGCCGTCACCTTAGATCTCCACTTGTATGGAAGTGCCCTTAGATATTTTCTAACATGATTACAGCTAGAGAAAGATTCATCAAGTGCTTGTAAAGATGTAATTATAGTATTAAAGTTAGCAAAAGAATGATCTATAGTTTCCTCATCCGATATTGAAAAATTGTTTATATTGTTGAACAAATAAATCTATTTTATTGTTTTTCACTTGTTGATTACCTTGATGAGTTACAACTAAATAATTTCAAATTTCTTTATAGGTTTTAAGCATGGAGATTTTTTTGAATTCCTTTTTGGGTAAAGCATTATATAAAACCATTTTAGCTTCACTATTTTTGGAAAGCTTTTTTTTAATTTCATCAGTGAGTTTATCATAAGGTATGTTAACTAAAATTCCATCTTCATCTTTTGTAGTGGCTTCAAAATCGCCTTCAACAATGATGTACCAAAGATCAATATCTTTAGACTTCACATACGTTTCGAATCTATTTTTCCAATATATAAAACCATTAGTTTTAAGTAGTGGAGGTCGTTGCATGGATTGCCCTTCCTTGTATTTTTCAGAACCCATATTGATTGAAAAGTTTTAAAATACGGTTTACTTTAAAACTTTTATAAACCTAGCTCTGATACCAATTGTGGAAAACTAGAAAGGGGGGTTGAATAGTTTTGCCGATTTTAAGTTAGTTTCTAAAAACTTTAGATTCGATGTTATGTGAAATCGTATGGATGAAGATAAAGTATAGATCTAAGAGTAATGCAAGTAAAGAAAGTAAAGTAAGGGATAGAAATGACACAACCGATTTATAGTGGTTCGGCTACAAGGACACATTCCTTGCCCTACTCCACTCCCCGAGTCACCTACTCGAGAGTTCAAGCACTATGTCAACAAACTCCTTCAACTTGGCGGAGAAGCCTTCACAACATTGCTTACACCTTTTTCCGGTACAAAGCTAAATACCGAATCCGTAACACGGAGGACCAAACCAACACGACTATTACACAACAACTATGTGAAATATCAAGTACAAGATCTTTGCTACAGAAATCTTGTGAAGGAACAAATCAATCAAGGACCCCTTGCTTGGATGACTTGTAGAAAGCTCGTGATCTCGCCTTAGAGAATGACCTATATGAGAATCACAATAGAAAGAAGAACAACTCTCTAGATCAAGTGATCTTTTGTTAGAAGAGTGTAAGAATATATGTGAGAGTTAGTAAGAAGAGGGGTGAAGAGAAATGAAGAAATGACTCTCTATTTATAGACAAAAACATGCCACTGTTGCACGGATCCCACGGATCCCTCCCTTAAGGGATCCGTCTAGTGTAACACCAGGGATCCGTGGGACGCTCCTCTTTGCCCATGGGTTTTTTGGTTATGGGTCATGGGTCATGGGTTGGTCCATGGGTATTTCATTAGATACAATGTATCAAATAGATGCAATGCATCTAGTCAAATGGATATGGGTCAATACCATGGGTTATGGATATGCTCCATGGATTGTAGTTTTTACCCTTCCTAATAAACTATTACAACAAATGATTTATTACAACAATTTGTATTAAATGACTATATGTAAATGATTTACAAAAATAACATGTATCATTATAATTTTATTAATGATAACATTATATTTGTTATCAACAAAACACAAAGAGATCGCTAAATATTAATAAACGTTTTTACGGTTTATTTGTATTAACAATCTCCCCCTTTTTGTTGATGACAAAACATAATGTTATGATGAGTATAACTTAAGATTAGATGTATGTTTTGAAAGCCTAAGTTTTACTTCTTCTCCCCCTTTTTATCGAAACAAAAAGTTACCCCAATGAAGAAATAAAATGTGGAAAAATAGTCCACGTATTGCTAACTCCCCCTTGACGGTAGCTCCCCCTAGAATGGGGCGTCAAGTGAGAAAAAATAAAAAGTCCTACAGAGAAAGGGTTAGTAGTAACATGCATAAATAATCTTGTGATTGACGAGAATCAAGATTGGGAGCCAAGCTATGTAAACAAAGCCTTGTAATAAAACAACAAAATGTAGTGGTACTTATGCCACATACAAGCATGTAAAAGTAAGAACAAGACGTGTTCTTAAAAAAATGACTCAAAAGAAAGATACGAAAAGTAATAAAAATGATTCATTCCATGCTTGCATAAGGTTATGGATGGAAGTTTTGGTGAGTAATGATGTTGATGCGATAAAAAATTCCTCCTTCCCCATAAATATCCCTTCTGATCGCTTCCTCCACCAAACCCTCAATTTTCAAATCTTCCACTTTCAAAAATTACCTCTCATTCAAACTTCATTTTCCTTCTCATCTCATCTCATCTCAAACTAAAACCAAGAAGGATCTTCATCAACATGGTGTACATCGCCCTCATACTCATCGCCTTAACACTCATCGCTCTCGTGTTCCCCATGATTAAGTTTTCTTATGGAGACGTATACTTTGTGTTGTTAATCTACATTGGTGTTATATACCCAATCCTTTGTATCGTTCTTAGCATTGAAATGAAATATTACTAATGTTCTAGTTTATCTAGTTTATTTCTCATAATATACTTCATTTCGTTTACTTTTATCTTTCTTATTTTTTGGTCTTGAGATACATTAGAAACCGACAATGCATGCTAAAGTAAAAATTGGCTAAAATACATATCTTTGTTTAAACATATAAAATGCAAAACTCTTTTTTCGTCAAAATCTTATGTCTGTCACTACAGATCCACGGATCCCTGTAGTTGTACTAGCTGGATCCCTCATAGAAGGGAACCGTGAGAACCGTCCTTCTGGAAAACAGTTTTTCATGCAAATTAAAAAATTGTTTCCTTCTTAAAAGAAATATTCCACTAGAATGTCAAACATTAAAGTGAGTTAATTATCATTGTTAATAAATATCTAGTAAAAACGTTAGGTAATCATTGTTTTGCCTTAAATACGTCTCATCTTATTAACTCTTCACTTCTATAGGTTTCGTCATGTCGCATGAGTATGAGTTCGACTTTTCACTCATTTGCGTTTACACCCCTAACATCTCTCTTGAACACAACACACCTGGAAATCATGTTCGTGGGTTCAATAATCTCGAAACCCGTAACTTCCAAGAAGGACGTATTGTCGACACTCCTTTACAATACGAAGAAGGTATCAATACCTCCTTCCGAACCATAGGACTAGAATGTCTTCTCGAAATTAACGAGAAAATATGTCCAAGGTTTGTATTGGAATTCTTCCGTCAAGTTGAACTCGTTCGTAACGAGGATCGCTCTCTATCTCTTTGGTTTTGGATCAAAAACCAAAAGTTTGTTCTAATTCTTGGGCAATTTGCTCACATCCTCCGAATTCTAAATCATGGACAATGTGCCTTCACTGAAGATTGGTCTCTTGATTCTCTCTTCAACTATCGTGAAGAAAATAGTCCATGTTGTTCACACATACCTTCCCCTCAAGACTTGACTCACATGTTATGCAAACCTCGACCCTATTACTCTGATCCAAACATTATCTATACACGGGATATCCGAGAAGAGTACAAGTCTCTCGCACTCATCCTACGTGAAAATGTTTGGAGTCTTAGGGGAAATCGAGAAATACTTCCCGCTTGTTGTGCTCACATAATGTATTGTTTGCTAACATAACAACCATACAATCTCGCCTATTTCTTCGCAAGGCGAATTGTAAATCTTTAAGGCTCCAAGAACAAACTAATCCCTTATGGAATGTTCTTGACACGCCTTTATCATCACATCATGTACTTCCACCCTCAATTTCAAAGTCCATTGTACGTACTTGTGAACAAGATGATGGAACCTCTAAACACATCTCTCATGAAGACCTTCTTCATTCCTGAATCAGCGAATACTCATCAACCATTTGATGATCCATCTAGGGAAAACGCTTAAGAAACTTAGTTTCCTTTCAAAATAGGGTTAATCCTTAGTATTTATGCTCTATCAATGTAATGCAATTTCTTTCATGAAATAAAACATCTAACATTTGATATCTCTACCATATTAGTGTTAGAGCTTCTTAGAAAACACTAACTTGGAAATATGATGCTTTATGCAAACCTTACATACCTTTTGTAAAGGTGCTGTTTAGCAGAAAGACGTATCCCTAAGTTTGTGCTACACGGATCCCTCCTCTTAGAAAACCGTGGGATCCGTGCAAACAGAAATGCAGTTGCAATCTTTATACTTCAAACCATGCCTTTAGATCACTTCACACTAGCCTAACATAGTGTCTTAGGACCAATTAAGTCCTTATCAAGCTGAGTAAAAGGTTCATACTCACTCATAACTCACTTAGATCACTCTCAAGGCGCTTGTAGATCTATTGTTTCACCAAAACTCATTACTCTTTCGCTCTTATGCTCACACATTATCCCTCACATGTTAATAAATCTAGCTCTAGAAATCTTTCAATTTGGCAAATTGATTTTAGTCATCCTTACCTCAAATTGGGTCAAATTCTAGTTTTTCAAGCTTCTATAATTCTTTAAGATATCTTCCAAAATATTATCTTAAGCTACTATCTGATCTCTAGGATCATTTAGCTCCATTTGATACTCTCAAATTTTTAGTGTCATCTTTGGTCATTCATTGGTACTCATAAAAGTTCCATTTTCCTCCACAAAAGGCAATCATTAGCTACATCACTCATTGCCCTTGAACATTTAAGTACCCTTTCATTTAAGATAGTTATGAGGACTGAAACACTCAAAAAGATATAGGCATTAGACCTTACAAACATCATTTTTACCCTTTCCTAGCTGCTGAGAGCCGGATCCCTTAGATCAACCTAGACGGATCCTTTATTGGAGGGAACCGTGGGATCTGGGCAACAGATTCATGTTAACTCTAGCTAAAATAATCATTTCAAGCTCATCTTGCTAACTTGAACACTCCATCTTATTTTAATTAAGATCCTAGATCAGTGCAACTCTGAAGTTGACTCTTGTGCATGCTAATCATCACATTCCAAGGGATCTTAGTGGCTTAAGCCTTGAATGCACTTGCCAAATCTCTTTCTTTATAAACCACATTGTTAAGACTCTTAAAGTCATCATCTTCATCCTCATTTTCAGCACTTAGAAACCTTTACAAATCTCTTTGAATCATCTCATCATGAGGAAAGCTCCTAGTGATAATTCATCCACCAAAGGACCACCCAAGAAAATTGCTCGTGTTGTACATGAAATTTCCTCAACCGAATCATCTCCCGTTAAATCCACAAATGGTAGCATCTCTCCTCCACCTATCAAACCAATCCCAAAAAGGATTGTTCCCACAAAACTACCAATACCAAACACCACCATACCTCCTAAACCAAACAAACGCATTTCCACTAAACCATCACCATTGGTGCCTAGAGTCCTATCATTCACCACTCCACTCTCATCATCACACCTCTATAATCTAGAAGATTTGCCTCCTAGGCCATCTCATCCTCCACCACCGACTACATTCTCCTCTTTAGGAGGAATAGTGGAAAAAATCAAGGTGTTGAGTCAACACTAGCTTCGGCTTCTTTTTCTCCGTTACCATCAAATAATCCCTTTTGGATTATGAGAAATCATCAAAGTCAACCACCTGACCACATGGAAGTTGACACCTCTCTAGAGACTCTACCACCATCATCATTCTTAGTTGAGCCATCCTCGAATGCCCCTCCGCCAATCCTTCCCTCTTTTGAGGCCCCTCAACCCGCTTCACTTGATCCTTCACATCAAACAATTTATTTTCTTCCATCACCACTACCGAGCCATGACAAAGATTGTTATCATTATCAACATGTTGAAAGTTTGATACATGAAGTACGTGAAGATCAACATTTCATGTTTTATCACCTCCTCATGCGTTTTGACGAGATTAAACCTAAACAAACTTGAGCTAGAGGATTCTAGTGGTGTCCTAGTATCAAGCGCGACTTAATCTAGTAATTAAAAGTCATGTATTGTTCATTTTCTTAGTTTTCAGAGTCATGTATATCATATCTCTAGTTTTATTAAATGAAATTACATGATATTTTCTATATTGTTCTGAGTATATGATTATTGCTCTAATACATATCTCATTTTAATGCCAACATCTTTTGGTACATTGATAACGCTACACGCGTCGTTCGGGGTCAAAAGAACTTCCTTTTCTTCGAGCAAGTTTTATAACACCCTAGGCAGTGAACCTAATCGTTGTAGTGTAGTATTATGGTAAGCCACGGGTATTGATATCGTTCTCTAGGGGAATAGTGTCGTTAGGCTGAAGTGTATGTCGATTCAAGTCTAAAGGTGAGGGATGATTATTTTTGTATTTTTATATTTTATGAAATGGAAAGGTACGAATTTTGGGGTTTGGATTTGGGGGTTGGTATTTCTACTGATTACTCTACTTATCTAATTAACTAAGCTAAGGGTAGTCTATGTCTATTGTTGTGTGCTCGTATGATGATTTAAAGATGTGTTTACTTAGGTTTTACTACTCCTTAATTATCTCCTATTGGTGGTTGAATTGTCACGTCCTTATTCTTAGTTGTGTTGTGTGTCTAAGGTTGTAGGGTATGCGTTTCTCCCTAACTCTTTGAACTTACCAAAGGGTCTCGTCTACAAAACCCACTAGGGATAATAAACTCTTACTCTAAGGCACTCTTTGGATGGTTTAGCTTACAACTACTCAAGGAGTTATATTCTAAGTTTCACAAAGATTTAATCAAGCATTAAGTACACAACGAATGACCTATCGCATTACTAGATCATTAATCAACTAAGATAAGAGACAACCAATCAATATTCAATAATTAAGTTTCATATTCCCTAAGCAAACACACAAGTAAATTAGCCGGACATGGAGAACATGCAAGCATACACACAAATAATCAAAGACATAATTGTATTAATGAAGTAAAACACTTATCTTGATGTAAGATAGGGTTTGGAACCCTAAAATACTGTACAAGACAGCATTGGTTCGATTTAGGTTTTTACTCCAAAAGACTACACATTAATACTGAAAAATTCAGATTCTATATATAAGATTACATCTGCGACGGCGTCACCTTATGTTTTGTGACGCCGTCGTATCGCCGTCATTAGGGTTTCGTCTTGGCCACGTTAGACTTGCGACGGCGTCACCTTATGCTTGTGACGCCGTCCTCTTCAGCTTCTGACGCCGTCTGGATTACATCTAGGCCATCTGAGTTGCGACGGCCTACTCTTTTATAACTTGACGTAGTCACTTGAAAATAGGAGTTTTGGCTTCTGTCCCGTCACAAAATCCTCCGACGGCGCCGCGTATAAGCTGTGACGCCGTCACCTTATGTTTTCAGCAGCTTTGAGTGTCTCGATTTTGACTTTGGCTATTTTCTTCGTATATTCGCTCCTTTTCGTCCAAATAAGTGCCATTCCAGCATTTTGCCTTCAAGAGACCTAAAAAGTGAAAAGGAACGATATTAAGCAATAACAGATACAAAAGTGATCAAATAAGGGCTTAAACGACCCCTCAAAAAGGTACCTTTTAAAACCTTATCAAATATCCCTACACTTGGTATTTGGTTGTCCTCAAGCAAATGTGCTTTTAGCCAATTAATTTATAAGTTAGGGGTCATGAAGCATTGGTTTAAAACAGTCCACAACACATATAAGCCCCGCAACAGTCATAACAAGCACGAAAATTACATACTAGCACCTCACATGGGGTGTTTGGATACTCACATCTCTCTCGGGTGTAAATGAAATATAACAAATTGGAAATGGAAGATAAACACTCATTAACCGGTCCTAGTACATAGATTACCATAGAGAATAGATCAATCCTCCATCGCTTTGGCGTAAGCACCTAGGAAAGACTATCAAAGAGGTCTTTAAAGGGTTGTAACGTTAGGCTTACGGTAGGGAAACAAAGGGTTTGGTGGGATAGGCTATTTAGTGGTGGCAAGTCAAAAATCTTATTGTTACAAGCATACGAAGAATGGAGTTGCTAAGCCAAGACTGGACACTCTAGACTCTAGCTAACTGAAATAAACAAACATAAATTTAAAGGATAGATGTAGGATGGTAGCCCGTATGTTTGTTTGTTTTTTTGTTTTTTTTTCATACACTTTTACTCTACCATCCTCTACGGTAACATCAAAATGATAGGGATTTATAGGCACATCCCTACACTTGAGTTTTTATTACTCTAACACTAATTTGACCCGATTTGAAAAGATCAAAACACTTGGGGTACATTATTATGCAAACAAAGGGAATTTGAATTTAACGTTCCCTTCCCGTCATTTCATAAACTTTAACTTTTCCCATGAATCCCAATCGTCCCAAAACTGTATACAAAGGATATGACTCGACTTAGCAACTCATGCAAGCAACTAGATAATTGAACTAAGGGTTTAGGGTGATAACAATAATGTACTAAAAGTGAGTGCATACAAGGTAGGCTAAGGCGATTTGGGTGTATATTTGGGGGTGGGGTGTAAACAATGCTCTTCATTGATATTTCGGAAAAACCGAAACATCACGAGAACCGCGAAAAGGATAGGCTCAGAGGGGTTAACTAGGGGTATCGTGTACTAAAGATGAGTACAACGCAAAGGGTGTGGGGGAATTACTCAACCGATGTGGAAGAAGTAATTATATTACGGGTATCAAACAAGGGTTATCCTAATGCCTCTTATCATTTAGTTATTCCTAACTACACAAGTGTAGTCTTACTAGCGATCTCGGAATGCATCACAAAACAAGTTCTAGAATCTAATATACTATCGGTTCACACTCTAAGCATTAAAGATGAATGCTTTAATTCCTACTAATCTAAGGGCGATCCTCACATTTTTGGTGGAATTTAGGTGGTAAAGGGTTTTTGTGCTAGTTATACAACTTCCTATCCGTGAGACGCTTTTGTTAAGATTAATGGCCCACTCCTATATATCATGAAAAATTTTAAATTTGGTGCCAAAATTACTCTAACCGACATATTCTCATGGTTTATTACACAAATACAATTGGACAAAGCAAATATTCAAGGATAAGCATAGTTTCAAAGTTCCCGTTTTATTTTCCCTCCCTACACTTAAACTGAACATTGTCCCCAATGTTCCCCGAAAGTATCAAAGTTATGATAATGGAAGGTAATTAAAAACGAAAGAAACTAGTACTCCCCTGATTAGCTCGGTAGGATCTGTGTGTGAAGTAGTGGTTAAATCCTTTCCAAGAATAATTTATGCGTGAAGGCTCCTTCCAATCTTATGTAACTTCTTTTTGATAAATTAAACCTGCACACTTGAAGAAAACAAACGAAACCTTCGCGTAAAATCGGCGGTAATAATATATATAAGACTCGATTTAAACTAGGATATAATGCTTGTGGAATGGATGTTTACAGAATTTCTGGAAAATTAAGACCTGGAAAATTCCAAAAATTTATAAGTAGCTCAGAAAACGAGAAAAAAGTAATCTGTTGTTTTTACTCCTTCCTGACGCCGTCAGGTTATCCTGACAAAAACTGGTCTGCGATTTTCTGAAAAAAATTCTGGAAAATTTACATCTTTAGAATCTGGAAAAATTTCTGCAAAACATCCATTATGACTCGATACAAGCATTTGACTCGAACAAACACACATATATATCTTTTAGTTAATTGTTAATCTCATGTTTACGTTTCTTTTGAAAACGTGTGTAATCCTCCCTACACTTATCCCTTATGTAAAATACCTTTATATGCAATTAAGACGAGGTTAAAAACAAAATAAAACATTTTTACAAATTTAAACATGAGAATAAACAATCAATAAAAGACATATGACACTAACAAGCAAACAATTAAGCATGGGTTGCCTCCCACGAAGCGCTTTTCTTTATTTAAGAGTCTTGTAGCTAGACTCGTAGTCGTGCTCCTACGTACCGATATAAGTAAGCCTATCCTCAACAATGTCATAAGGATCAAACTTATCATTCAAGTTTCTAGTAGTACGTTCGGTTAGATATGCCTTTTCAAACTTCTCTCCATCGAGATCATAGATTGTTATCCTAATGTGCCACTCTCCATCACCGTCACTAGGCGGTCTATCCCAATCGCATTTGTGTTTAGATTTCTCAACTTTCCACTTATTCATGACAAGGTTGACGGGCAAGCTTCCTAGGAACTCGGTCATCTTCCTAAATACTAAGGCGTCCTCGAACGGGTTCACTTCCATATCCCTAGCCATTTCTTTTTCTTGGAAAGTTGCTTTACTAGTGAAGGCTTCATATAGGTAAAAAGGTCTTTGGGGGCCTATGAGGTTCTTATCTATCCAAGGTCCATATCTAGAAGGCTCTCTATCCAACCTAATCTCATGTGGGATTTCCTCTTTGTTGTAGTACGTATGCTTTTTGACATCATAAATTGACCTAGCACTCCCCTCTCCTACCACTATCTTGGACATCTTACAATCGATGATGGCACTAGCGGTAGCTAAGAATCCTCTTCCTACTAGTAATGGGCATGTCGGGTCCTTATTCATGTCTAGCACATGAAAGTCGGCCAAAAGAGTCAACTCTCCTACGTGTACTACCACGTCTTTTATTATTCCTACCGGACGTGCAACACTACCGTCCGCTAGACCTAAGATGGTTTCCGTTGGTTCTATTTTACCTAAGTTAAGGCTTCTATGGAGGGACAACGGAACAAGATTGATGCATGACCCTAAGTCGGCTAGAGCGTCGAGAGGTTTGGAAGTTCCAAGCCTATACGGAAGAGTAAATAGCCCGGGATCGTCTAACTTCTTAGGTAAATTATTTCGCACAAAAGCGGACCCATGTTTTCCAAGCTTAAGTTCTAACTCATATTTTTCTTTTAAAGCATTATAATAAGGTGCATGAGCTAAGACCTCAAGAATCGGTTTTTCTTGATGGAGTTCCTTGTACTCCTCCTCTAAACTAGGTTTGGATTCTTGGTTGACGGGTTTCTCAAGAGTAGGTTCTACCAATGGTGCAGGGCCTTGGTACCTCATTTTGGATGGCTTGGAACCCTTTTTGATAGCATTTACCGAGTGAACCGTTGGATGTGAGGGGCATGGATGTGCATTCTCCCATGGTGAACAAGAACATGAAGTCGACGAAATCGAATTCACTTTTGGGTTCTTTATAGTATCACTTGGGAGTGCTCCAACTTCCCGTTCATTAAAGGCTTTTAAGAGGGCATCAAGCTTGTTTGTCATCTCGCTTTGTCTTTGCTTAAAATCGGCTTCAAGCTTAGTCAATCGAGTCTCTTGAGATGACAGGAATCTAGATGCAATTGCCTCAAGATTAGTGGGGTTCCCGATGTTTAGAGAGTTGAACCTATTAGGTGGACTAGATGAGCTTTGGGGTGTGCTTGAGTTTTGGTTCCACTTAAGGTTAGGGTGATTTCTCCATGAGGGGTTGTAAGAGTTTCCTAAGTTGTTTTGTTCGGGCTTGAAAGTGTACCACTTCTCTCCCGCTCCGTCGGTACGCATGGAGGCGTAGTCCGCAAAAGCTTGTTCGGGGAGTCTTGTGCAATCACGAGTGTCATGGGGACCACTACATAACTCACAAGGTAGAGTGATTTTATTCACTTGACGTGAGGACTTAGGATTTTTGTAGGAACTCATTAGGAATTTAACTTGATCTTCAAGTTCGGTCATCCTACGGTCGGAAGATTGTGAGGTAATGGGAGGCAAGGAGACTGCCTTAACGGTTTTGGGTAGCTCACGGGGTTCATCCCAACTTTCGTTGTCATAGAGGGAAAGGTCCTCTATTATACCCCATGATTCTTCCGCGGTAAGATCACTAAGTTTTCCACCGGCCGCTTGGTCAATGGATCGCTTGGTGGGGAAGTTGACATGATCATAAAAGATTTGGACTTGGAGCCAAAGATCAATGCCGTGATGAGGGAATTTATGAAGTAAGTCCTTGAATCGAGTCCATGATTCGTAGAGAGATTCACCTTGACGTTTTTGGAACATCAAGATGTCATTCCTAAGCTTAGTGGTTCTCCCCGGTGGGAAAAATTGAGCAAGGAAGCGAGAGGTAAGATCATCCCAACTTGAGATGGAGCCGGCGGGAAGTCGCTCAAGCCAATTACTAGCTTGGTCCCGTAGAGAGAATTGGAAGAGACGCAGGCGCGTGGTCTCCCGAGTAGTAGCATCAAGGTCGATGGAATCGACAATTTTAAGGAAATCCCTAAGATGCTGATTTGGATCTTCGGAACGAAGTCCATGGAATGCACATCCGTTTTGCACCAACCGGATGGTGTCGGATCGCAGGGCCGTAGTTTGGGCTTGGTCGGGAAGCTCAATGGTGTTCCTATAGCATAAGTGGCTTGGTCTCGAGTATTCACTAAGAGTGCGGGCTCTTGGCGGGTCATTTGGTGGTGGGTTGATGAGTGGTGGTTGGTTATCACCTTCCATGATGAAAAGTGATGGGATTACGAACAAAGGTCACGAAGAAGGGGGATAGACTAAGAGAAAGCTAAGAATGAGAAAAAAGTTTACTTGATAGGAATCAAGTAAAGAAACCAAAACGATGTGGACTACTAACTAGCTATTCTATTCCCTGGCAGCGGCGCCAAAAACTTGATAACGCTACACGCGTCGTTCGGGGTCAAAGGAACTTCCTTTTCTTCGAGCAAGTTTTATAACACCCTAGGCAGTGAACCTAATCGTTGTAGTGTAGTATTAGGGTAAGCCACGGGTATTGATATCGTTCTCTAGGGGAATAGTGTCGTTAGGCTGAAGTGTATGTCGATTCAAGTCTAAAGGTGAGGGATGATTATTTTTGTATTTTTATATTTTATGAAATGGAAAGGTACGAATTTCGGGGTTTGGATTTGGGGGTTGGTATTTCTACCGATTACTCTACTTATCTAATTAACTAAGCTAAGGGTAGTCTATGTCTATTGTTGTGTGCTCGTATGATGATTTAAAGATGTGTTTACTTAGGTTTTACTACTCCTTAATTATCTCCTATTGGTGGTTGAATTGTCACGTCCTTATTCTTAGTTGCGTTGTGTGTCTAAGGTTGTAGGGTATGCATTTCTCCCTAACTCTTTGAACTTACCAAAGGGTCTCGTCTACAAAACCCACTAGGGATAATAAACTCTTACTCTAAGGCACTCTTTGGATGGTTTAGCTTACAACTACTCAAGGAGTTATATTCTAAGGTTCACAAAGATTTAATCAAGCATTAAGTACACAACGAATGACCTATCGCATTACTAGATCATTAATCAACTAAGATAAGAGACAACCAATCAATATTCAATAATTAAGTTTCATATTCCCTAAGCAAACACACAAGTAAATTAGCCGGACATGGAGAACATGCAAGCATACACACAAATAATCAAAGGCATAATTGTATTAATGAAGTAAAACACTTATCTTGATGTAAGATAGGGTTTGGAACCCTAAAATACTGTACAAGACAGCATTGGTTCGGTTTAGGTTTTTACTCCAAAAGACTACACATTAATACTGAAAAATTCAGATTCTATATATAAGATTACATCTGCGACGGCGTCACCTTATGTTTTGTGACGCCGTCGTATCGCCGTAATTAGGGTTTCGTCTTGGCCACATTAGACTTGCGACGGCGTCACCTTATGCTTGTGACGCCGTCCTCTTCAGCTTCTGACGCCGTCTGGATTGCATCTAGGCCATCTGAGTTACGACGGCCTACTCTTTTATAACTTGACGTCGTCACTTGAAAATAGGAGTTTTGGCTTCTGTCCCGTCACAAAATCCTCCGACGGCGTCGCGTATAAGCTGTGACGCTGTCACCTTATGTTTTCAGCAGCTTTGAGTGTCTCGATTCTGACTTTGGCCATTTTCTTCGTATATTCGCTCCTTTTCGTCCAAATAAGTGCCATTCCAGCATTTTGCCTTCAAGAGACCTAAAAAGTGAAAAGGAACGATATTAAACAATAACAGATGAAAAAGTGATCAAATAAGGGCTTAAACGACCCCTCAAAAAGGTACCTTTTAAAACCTTATCATACATCACATTTTTCTGTATTTTAGTTACAGACAGATGGATCCCTACGTTCTGCCTAGACGGATCCCTCCAAGGAGGGAACCGTGGGATCCGTGCAACAGAAGACTAGTTTTTCTAATAACTTGAATCTTATTTGCAGGAGATTATGCTTTATATATTTCTTTTCTAACCTTTGTTTTGTAGATTTTCAATTTACACATAAAGACTTTGACACCCTAAGCTAGGGGAGCTTTGTGTCAAAGCAACACATTGCAAAATCATTTGCAATATAATTTTCATTAGGATCAAATTTTTATGACGTCCCGTTGCAAAGTTGCAATCATCAAGGGGGAGCATATTCGTCACATAGACTAAACCTTTTGCGAACATAGGTGCAAATGAACTAGTTTTTTATTAATTGACGCCCTCACAAAGGTATGGACTCGTCAAGGGGGAGTTAAGATGAGAACACTTCTCATCACTTTCTCTCTACTTTCTCTTATTATATTTTTTTCCTTCGCATGTTTTTCTTAAAACAATGTATTAGTTCCTTTTCGAAGCTCTTTTTGTTTCGACAAAAAGGGGGAGAAGAAATGAAAAACTACTATTCAAACTTTTACAAATTTTAGTTTTTCCTTAAAATAATTTTATGTTTTGTCATAAAAAAAAAGAGGGAGATTGTTAATACAAATAATCCGTAAAAACGTTTATTTATATTTTACGATTCTCTAATGTTTTGTCGATAACAAACGTAAAATCATTTTAACGAAACAAATAAAATACGTAAATGGTTTGAGCCAATAGTTTACTAACACACTTACGTTTTCACATAAAACACTAAAACAAGTATAAGTGGTTTTATGATTTAGCAATACATATGTACAACAACTAGTGTTTACATATTGGGTAAATATATACATAACTAGTATGTATTATAATGGGTAATATTAATGGGTAGAAACTTAAGTATTTGACCCATTGACCAAATACATTGATTGTAGTTGGGTATAACCCAAAGTCCATGACCCATACTCATGGAGTATGATCCATAACCCATTGCATGACATCATGCTTAAGTCATATATGGATATTATCCATGACCCATGGTTTTAACCCATGACCCATGGACTAGATGCATTGCATCTTGTACATACATTGTATCTACTTGGATACCCATGATCCATACCCATGACCCATGACCCAAAACCCATGGGCAAAAGGGAGCGTCCCACGGATCCCCAAATAGTACACTGGACGGATCCCTCAAGTGAGGGATCCGTGGAACATTAGCTATTTTTCCTCTATAAATAGTGAGTCATTTCTTCATTGTTCCTCACCCCTTTCACATATATTTTCTCTTTGAGTTATAAACTCTCTAACCTCAGATCCAAGTGATCTATGTATGTAGTTTTGTTTTTGTGTGATTCTCTAGGTTCCTTTTAAATGCGAGATCACCACCTTTTGAAATCTAGCAAACTCAAGTACATGAGTTGTCATGCTTCGTCATCATCAAGACTACTGTGGTTCTCTTGAATGATAGTTCTCTTATTTCTCATTAGAAGTATATTGTCGAAGACATAAGTGAAAGATGTCTAAAGGGTCAAGAAGAAGACATTAGTGAAAGGTGTCAAACATCCATATTAGAAGCACTAGTGAAGAGTGCTTAGAAGTCAAGGGTAAAGACATTGAGCGTGTCTATAGTCAAGTCCCAAGGCATTAGTGAAGGGTGCCTAGAAGACAAGCCAAAGGCATTAGTGAAAGGTGCTTAGGGTGTACATTCGATATGGTGTGATTTGATGTACAAGATAGATTAGTATTGGGTCAAAGTATATTGATATCCTTGTTGATGTTGTTATAAGGAGTGGATCTCCTTTGGGGTTAGTTGTCGTGTAGTGCTGGGTAGTAGTTCCTCCATTGTAATGGAACTCGGTATCTAGCCTAGTACCGGATAAAGGGTAGGCAACGTTGTGATAGGTTTGGTTCTACCTTGTGGAAGAACCCGGTATCTAGGTTTGTACCGGATAAAGAGTAGGCAACGTTGTGAAGGTTTCTCCGCCACAAGGATTTGGTGTTGTGTAGTGATTACAAACTCTCGAGTAGGTAACTCGGGGAGTGGAGTAGGGCAAGGAAGGTGTCCTTGTAGCCGAACCACTATAAATACTCGCGTTGTGGTTTTGTGCTTCTTACTCTTTATCTTTTCATTACATATCTCTATATGTTTGTCTATCAACATCCAACACACATGTTTGAATAGATTGACATAAGTCGATCTAAATAGTTTAAAACCAAGATTTAATCGGTAATACTATTCAACCCCCTTCTAGTTTTCCACAATATACTTGTTTTCTAACCTTTGTTTTGTAGATTTTCAAAATACACATGAAGACTTTGACACCCTAAGCTAGGGGGAGTTTTGTGTCAAAGCGATACATTGCAAAATCATTTGCAATATATTTCACATTAGGATTATGTTACATGACGTCCCTTTGCAAAGTTGCAATCATCAAGGGGGAGCATATTCATCACAAAGACGAAACCATTTGCAAACATAGCTGCAATACACTATTTTAGTATTTTTTTCTTACTTGACGCCCTTACAAAGGGATGGACTCGTCAAGGGGGAGCTAAGTCGAGAATTCTTTTCCTCACTTACTCTTTATTTCTCATATTTTATTTTCTTTCACATGTTTTTCTTACAACAAGGTGTTAGTTTCTTTTCGACGCTCTTTTTGTTTCGACAAAAAAGGGGGAGAAGAAAATAAAAACTCCAATTCAAACTTTTACGAATTTTAGTTTTTCCTAAAAATAATCTTATGTTTTGTCATCAACAAAAAGGGGGAGATTGTTAATACAAATAAGCCATATGATTGTACAATAATTCGTACAACCAGGCCTTCAATGGTGATCGAAGCGTATAAGGGGTGATATGCTTGCGCCAAACTTGTAGCCAATCTACAATAAGAAATAATAGACACTTCGTTAAGTGATTGCGCAGGGGTTGGACCCTGCGAACCACCTCCGGCGTGAGAGTAAGTATGTGATATGTGTTGTAAGTAATATGGAGTATGTGAGATATATTGCAATGAAGAAATAACCTTGGAGAGTGTTAGCACACGTTTCGGAGATCATGGAGGCGTCCCATGATTTGTGGTAACCGCTAGGGCATCATCCCCACTCTCTCTGTCTTGGCGGGGAAGCTAAGGAGATAGTGGGAACGTGGGGGAAGACCAAGTCAAGGTTCTCCTTTGTCTTGGTTCCTTCAAAAGAAGACTCCGAAGGGCATAGGCCTTCGACTGGCGAATTCCCAACTGGTAACCATATCAATGATGAATGATTTTATGCCACCAATGACTTATGAAGAATGACTTGGGTCTTCGTAATACAAATTCAACTAAGGTCGAAGGGGTGTCCTTCGACCTGATCGGAGGGTATGTCATTAAGCCCCTCAGTCGAAAGTGATATGTACGAACTAGAAATATTGCTTACGACTCAGAAATAGGTACGAAACCTTCCCTCCGTCACAAAAATGAACGAAGATGAAAAGTCTAGCAACTATTGACCCATAATTAATGCATGTACTTATCCTAACCACCCTTTCCTTGGTAAAATCAAAACGTCTCTTCAAAATTTAAAAAGGATTCGAAATCCGGAGGTTAGGGGATATCTTAGGACACGTGTAAGGCTAAGATTTAACATGTGTGAGGGTATTTAAAATCAAAAACAGTAAAACCCTAACACAATTTTATCTTACGCCTAAATTTTCACCTACTAAATCTCCTTCCGAGCGAGCTTTCGAGCAAACAGGTAAAGTATTCATTCGTATCTGCTACGTTTTCAATACTTTTTTGTCGATTAGAAGGATCATGTCTACCAATAAGAAGTTTGTAATCAAACAACAAGGTTGCACCTTGACTAGGGAGGAGCTTAAAGCGTTCCTCACTGATTATCCTATTCCCAAAGAATACAAAATCATGTTACTTAGCAAAAATCAAGGTATTTTTGATGCCCCAAAGAACTATGTAGGCTTATTCACCCATGCATTCACCACCTCTAACCTTAGGATACCCTTGCACCCTTTGATTTTTGAACTCCTTCAGTACTATGAAGTACACATATCTAGGTTTAACCCTTTTGGCCTAGCCAAGCTCACAACATACATCGTAATATGTAAAGCCTATGGGTATGAACCATCATTGACTATGCTTAGAGGATTCTTGAACTTTTACCCTTGAGGAGACTGGTTAACATTGGCAAAAAGGGGTGAAAGGGATGTGCCCATTCTCATTGATAGGCCTTTTACGAATATCAGGAATTGGAAAGGAAAGTTCCTTTATATCCAAAATACCATTGTTCCTCCACAATTCCCTGCTTTGCTAAACCCAGAATTTCAATATGATGAAAAGAGGTTTAATGATCCCTTGCCTTATACTGTGAGGAGGAATCCTTTGTATCAGCGTTTAGCTCGTCATCCAGCTGATTGTCAAACATTCCCTGAGCCAATTCTATTTATGGTTGGTCTTGCTGAAAGCTGGGAGGGATCTCCATTGCATCCTGAGATTATGTGTTTTGGAGAAAGTATGTAAAATTTTAATTAAAATAAGAGATAGGAACTTATCTTTCTGATATTCATCTTTTTCTCCTTTTTTTTGCAGAAATGTCATTCAGGAATTTTGTTGTTGCTGGTGGTGCGAAGGAAGTAAGCTTTATCCCGAAGGATCCCCAAGAAACTAGCTATGGTGTGGGTTCTCCTTCAATGTCTGTGAACAACAATGATGTTGATGCTCAGCCCATCGAAACTGTGTCATCTGCTCCTCCTTCGAAAGAGCCTATAGATGTTGAAGACCAGCTAGTGGAGAATGTGGCAGACTCTGATGAACCTGTCTCAGAAGATCAGTTAGCTATCGTAGGACCCTCCAGCATTAGTGAGAGAGTCCGAAGCAGGAAGGGTACGAGTGCGAAGGCTGCTAAGTCTGCATCAAAGAGGAAGCTTATCCTGCCCACTCCTCCCTCTCGAACTACCCGGCAAAAGAGTGCCCAGGGTAAGGCTGTGGTGTTTCCAGCCATCGAAGGGCCCAGCACAGATGATATCCATGGTAAGGTTTCTTTCCTATTACAAAGGATTAGATGCAAGTAATAATATATTAACTAGTTTATTTATGCTGCAGGACTTCCTGATACGAAGGAGCTTCCATCCCCCTAGCTTGTCATTTGCTTGTGGAGCGTGTGACCCCATCCACTTGGAAAGGGGTGATGGACAACATGTCCATGGAAAGGCTATGTGATCTTCATGACAAGAGCTATGTCAGACAGTGTATGCTGGATAATCAGCTCAACACCAGGACAAGGGAGATTCTTCGTGCTGTCATCAAGGCTAGGGAAGAGATGGATGTCATGCTTGCCAGGGAGAAGGCTAGGGACAAGAAGTATGCAGACCTGTAGACAAAGTGTGAAGAAGTAATGGAGGACTTCGACAAAAATCCCTTGGTTCAAGATCTCAGAGCTGATGTGGAAAAGCTCAAAGGTCAGTTAGCTGCAAGCCAAGCTGAGTGCAGCAGGCTATCTCTTGAAGGTGCGAAGGTCATAGGCTACAAAGAGCAAATATCCGTTCTTACATCCAAGTGTGGAGGCCTTGAAGAAGAGAGGATAAGCTAGTGGACCAGGAGATCAAGCTCAGGGAAAAGGTGGATGGGTTAAACCTTCGTTTGAAAATGCTCAAGAAGGATAGGGTGGATTTGGTAACCAAAGTCATCCCCTACATCGCCATGGAACTGTACCATAGTGATGATGTGGGTATCGTGATTTGGAATTTGGTGAATGCAACCATATTTCATGGCAAGTGTACCACTTTCGAGGAGATAGCTGAGACAGGGGAACCAGTGAAGCTGGAAAATGTTCCATACTACAAGGAAACTCATGAGCAGGAATATGATGATGCAGGCAATGCCTTAACTGCTTCAGAGTTCTCCTTCCTTGCCGAAGCGACGAAGGACCCAGAGGCCTCCATTGAGGACCTGCTAGCCAAGAAGCCAAGGAAAGTCCAGCCTGCCTCCTCTTCGAAGAAGACACCATCTCCCAAGGTTCCATCCCCAGGTTTTGCTGATCCGACCCATTCCAAAGTTTGATGAAGGCTACCATGTGGTAGTAATTTGATCCCTCAGGGTGTATGTACCCTGTTTTCAAACAATTTGTCTGAGTCTCTTTCCAGGCTATATGCCTGATGAAACAATTTACATTTGATGTGTGTGGCAAAGGCTTTGGCCTAAGACAATAGTTTGTTTGTTTGATCGTTAAGGCTACGGCCTGTTTAGACTAGTTAAACTAGTCATAAATGAATATCTACATCAAGGCCACTAGGGCCTGTATTTTGCTATGTGTGATTCTTCTCTTTACGTTTCATTTGCACGTAAAATTTTTACAACCTAAGACGTATGGTAGATGCATAGCCTCATTGTGTGTAATTACTTCACCAAGAATATAACAATCGTATAATTTGATTGCTGACAGAGGGTTGCGACCCACTCCATCTTAATCCTTTGGGCAACGAAAGGCTTGAAATACCTTAAGGCCATATAGGAAAGTTAATGTGACGTTGAGATGGATGTTATGCATATGAGCAAGACGTATTGTTAGTCTTTGTACATCCCTTCGACATTGAAACTTATCAAAGCGACTTGGTGGACAAATCTTTGTTGTATTGAACGAAACAAGAGATTTGAGGGAAATGCGTTATATCATTAAGTGGGTAGGGAGGATTACATCATTTTAAGAAATGAATACTAGACGCCTACCATTAATGCTTCTTTCCCCAAGTGAGAAGAATGCAAATACATTGATTGAAAGCAAATTAAAAAATTTCCTTGGACATTGTAAGTTTCATACGTAAAACTTACGAAGGGTAGTGTCATTCCAAGTTCTATAAATAGCGTCTCCGTCGAGGGTTTCCAGCTTGTAGGCTCCGTTGCCATATGCTTCCTTAACAACGTAGGGTCCTTCCCATGTAGGCCCTAGTTTACCCTAGTACTCAGCTTTACTTGAACTGTTGAGTCGGAGGACGTTTTCTCCTGGCTTGAAGGTCGAAGGCCGAACCCTGCTGTTGTAGTACTTTTCAATCTTTTGTTTATGGATAGCCTCCCTGATTGAGGCTATTTCCCTTCGTTCTTTGAGTAGGTCTAGGTTGCTACGGAGTCTTTCTTCGTTGTCTGCTGCTTCGAAGTTCATAACCCTTTCTGTTTCGACACTTACTTCCGAAGGGATGACAACTTCTGTGCCATATGTCAAGCTAAAAGGTTTCTCCCCATGCCTTGACTTTGTGTGCGTTCTGTGAGCCCATAGTACTTGAGGTAGCTCATCTACCCAACCGTGGTGACTGTATCCCAGCCTTCATTCTATGCCTTGGATGATGTCCCTGTTAGTAACCTCCACTTGCCCGTTACCTTGAGGATGGTAGACGGATGTGAAAGATTATTTTATGTTCAGGCCTCTGCAAAACACCGGAAATACTCCTTCGGAAAACTGCTTCCCATTATCGGAGATGATGATATGGGGTACTCCGAACCGGCAGTTAATGTGTTCCCACACAAACTTTTCCATGTGCCTTCCTGTGATTGATGCTAAAGGCTTAGCTTCCACCCATTTCGTGAAGTAATCGATGGCTACGACCAAGAACTTTACTCCTCCTGGAGCAATTGGTAGAGGGCCTACGATGTCTATCCCCCATTGGCTGAAAGGCCATGCGGACGTCACGGAGGTCATATCTTGTTTTGGTAGCCTTGGCACTCTTGAGTGGACTTGACAGGCTTCACACTTCTGGATGATTTCTACTGCATCCCTGTGCATCGAAGGCCAATAATATCCTATCCTCATGATCTTAGAAACAACGGAGCGGGGTCCTGCGTGTAGCCCGCAAGATCCTTCGTGTACTTCTTGAATGATGTTGGTGGCTTGCCTAGGTCCTACACAACGAAGCCATGGAGACAAGAAGGACCTTCGGTATAGGTAGTTCCCTATGATTCTGTACTATGGTGCTTTGATGCGAACCTTTCGAGCTAGCTTCTGATCCTCCGGCAGTATACCACTTATTAGATACTCTCTAATCGGAGTCATCCAATTTGAATCTTCCTCCAGTATTACGTCAGACACCTCTTTTCGAACGATGGACCTATCTGCCAACACTTCGACCAGAACCTCCTTAGTTAAATGATCAAATGCCATTGATGCCAATTTGCTAAGTGCATCCGCTTTTTTGTTTTGGTTTCTTCGAACATGCTCTATGTTGTAGGATGTAAACCGTTTGAGCATCTCCTTGGCCTTATCCAAGTATTGCTTGATCACAGGTTGTCTTGCTTCGTAGGAGCCCTTTATCTGATTGGCCACCAGTTGTGAATCAACAAAAATAGCCAAGTCTTCTACCTCCATGTACTTAGCCAGTCGGAGGCCTGCTAGCAAGGCTTCATACTCCGCTTCATTGTTAGTAGCATCGAATTCGAAACGGAGTGCATAAGTATACTCCTTCCCTTCAGGATCAACAAGCATTAGACCTGCGCCAGAACCGTCGGAGCTGGAGGCCCCATCGGTGTAAAGCTTCCACCATTCGACCATTTTAGCAGGCTTCTTCTCAGCAACTTTGGTGTCCTGCTTTGGTTCGGAGGGTGTTTCGGCTAAGAAGTCTGCCAATATTAGCCCTTTGACCGAGTTTCTACCCTTGTACTCAATTTCATGCTCTCCTAGCTTGATAGCCCACTTAGCTATCCTTCCAGATTTCTCCGGCTTCGAAAGTATCTGCTTAATAGGCTTGTCAGTGAGAACGGTTATGGGATGAGCTTGGAAGTACCTTCGGAGGCGCCTCGCAGCATGAACCAAAGCCAAGATTAACTTCTCCAACTCTGGGTAATTTAGCTCAGCTCCCTGTAGAACCCTGCTAACGAAGTAGATAGGGAGTTGCTTCTTTTCCCTCTCTGCCAATAATACAGCACTGATGCTTTCGAAGGAGGCTGCGATGTTGTTGGAATCACTCATAAACCATAATCAAGTGTTAGTAATTAATATGTAATAGTTAGCTTTATTATGGCCTTTATGTTTGTAATTAGCCTTAAGCTTATGTAGAAGGCCCATGAGCTTAGGCCCAAGCCCATTAAAGAAAGGAAGGGAACTAGGAGTGTTGCCCTAGCTTCCCTCCTATAAATACTCTTGTAAACCCTCATTTGAGGGTTTGTTGTTCAAGTTTTTCTTTCATTCACATCCTACGCCTAAACCGTTCTTATTGTTTCGTGTGTGTGAGTGTTAGATCCTGTTCAATCGCCTTATCTCTTTCTTATAAGCTTGTGTTTGTAAAACTAGTGACCTAACCGTGGTATCAATCGCCTACTAGTTGGGTGAATCGTGTTTGTTTTTGAAGTGGGTTTCGGTCCTACGCCTAAAACGCACATTTGATACTTTGGTTCGCTTAAAAACTTGTTTTTTACACTTTTTAATCCAAGATTCTTGTACTTTCAACGTTTTAAGGTGTTAAAATACTTGTTTTTGGCAAAAAGTTTCAAACTTTATGCGTGGATAGTTGTTTTTGATCGAGTTTTTGAACGAGGGTTCTATCCTACTCGTAACTGTTTTAGAGGCTTTGGTTCATCAAGTTTCACACTTTTGTGTATTTTGGTGTTATTGAAGCTATTTTATCACACAAAAACTGGTTTAGAAACACTTTTGGACAGAATCATAATTTCGAGCATTCCTACGCGTAGTAAAACCCTAAAACTACGCGTAAGTATTTCCTTGGTTTGATCTTCATTTTCGTGGTTTATTCCGTGTTTTCTTACTTGGATAAGTCTGAAAATACGTCGACTTTGGATATCTTTTGCACTGTGATAGTGTAAAAGATCATTTGGGCAAAAACCCTAAAATTACGCATAAGCATAAGCTTACGCGTAGAAATCCTACGCCTAAGATTTTTCCTACGCCTAAGCCTAGTCTTACGCTTAAGAAAATCCTACGCCTAACTTTCTACGCCTAACTTTTGTCTACGCCTAACTTTAGTGCTTTTTCCTACTTACGCGTAAGCTAAATCTTACGCGTAACTTCTCTTTGTTACGCGTAACTTTGGTGTTTTTTACGCATAAGTGCTACTTGGTTCTTGTCTTTTCTACGCCTAAGGAAACTTCATCAACAAAGGTTCATTCGACTACAAAGATCCATTTTTACCAACACAAGTTTTCAACATGTCTCAACCACCATACTCTAACTATTTCTCTTACACTTATCCTCAACGACAACAACAACTATGTCCACAACATCAACAATGGAATCAACAACAAGCAATTTATCAACAACAATTTAATCAACAACATACTCCACAACTTGGTGCAATTCCCCCACCACAAATGGTTCAAACACCGCCAAGTCTTCAAGTTCAACCCTACACAAATGAATTCAATCAACATCCATCAAGGAACACTATGAAGGAACCCACTTGGTTTGCAAAGATGTGTGAAGCTTTAAGCAGCCAACAATCAATTCATGAAGCTGGATCACTTGATAGACCTCCAATGCTCACTCCAGAAAACTACGATCAATGGGTGATAAGGTTCTTTAGGTTTTGTGATCTAAAGAAGCCACATGGAAAGTTCTTAAAGAAGGTTATCTTGGAAGGTCCATTTCAGATGCCTACTGTCATTGTACCCGGAGATCCTAATGTTGTTCCACCAAGAGATGAACAAACCAACATTGCTACTGTTGCAGATCTAAATGCTACAGAACTTCTACACTATGAAGCTGATGAGCTTGCAATGCAATATATCCTTTTAGGATTACCTAACCCAATTCTTCGAAGTGTTGATGCTCAAAAAACTGCAAAGGAAATGTGGGACCATATTCATCTTCTTATGGAAGGATCAGTACTCAATCAGGAGGATTTGGAATCCAAACTTTACTTGGCTTATGAACACTTCATGATTGAATCTGGAGAGACACTAGAGTCTTATCATCATCGATTTTCAGACATCATCAATGATTTGGATAAACACAACATCATCATGCCAAGAATTGCAGTGAATACTAAATTCCTGAGTAGTCTTGGTCCTGAATGGGAGAAGTATGTCATTTTTCTCCGTTAAGCGAAGAATATGCATCATTCTACATATGGATTGTTGTACGATTACTTGAAGCCTCATGAAAAGAAAGTTGATCGGGAAAGGATTCTCCGTGCTCAAATTGCTCCACCTACACATCCGGAAAATCAACAACTTGCCTTATATGCACAACAAAATTATCCTCCTCAACAAGCAACTCAATCAACTGCCTCAGTCACACCAAACGATCCATCACAGCAATCTCAACAAAATCAATTGGTTCCTTACAACAACAACAATGATCAAGCACTTCATAGTCAAACGAATGAGGAATCAGATCCGTTCGAAGCATTGCAACAGGGGTTTGTTATGATTGCTAATGCTTTTAGCCGTTATACAAACAAATCCAACAATCGTATTCGTTCCTCATCCAATACACG
The DNA here is from genome assembly GCA_019973895.1 of Chrysanthemum seticuspe. Lineage (NCBI taxonomy): Eukaryota > Viridiplantae > Streptophyta > Magnoliopsida > Asterales > Asteraceae > Chrysanthemum > Chrysanthemum seticuspe. Next base: position 230,954,493 of record BPTQ01000001.1, on the reverse strand, counting down.
AAATCAGGCTGTTGTGAACAATGGACGAGTTGAAGTTCAGAATCGTGGTTATGGTCGTCAAATGGGAGGTGGTCAAGGGTTTAATGCTATGGGTAGGAATAACAACAGAGCTCAAGTGGTGGAACAGGGAAATGCTCAGAATGGTTTGAATGGTCTTCGATGCTACAACTGCAATGAGAAGGGACACCTGGCTAATGCATGCCCAAAGCCAAGGACTAGGGGCAGTGCTTATTTCAAAGAGGCTCTTCTTTTGGCTCTTAAGGATGAAGCTGGTGGATCTCTCACAAACAAATAACAGAGCTTTATGGCAGATGCAGACTCAGATGATGATATGGAGGACTTGCAGGCCAATGCAGCTGTTATGTTGATGGCTAATATGCATGAGTTACACATGAGTGACACAGGCCCAGTGTATGACACTGATGGCTTGTCTCAGGTACCCGAACAAACCATCATCATATCTGAACTAATATCTGCGCCAATATCTGAATCCGGCACGGCTCAGACTGTTCAAAATGAGTCATATACATCTCATTCTGACGATTTTCAAATAAACCCTGTAGTTACATTTGACGATCAAGATGACCTTATGGTTTCCCTTGATAATCAAATTGACTCCGTGGTTGTACTTGAGGATCTAAATAATGATCATGTTGTGACTCACGTTGAACAAGCCGAACTGTTGCCTCCTCCAGATATTGCTCGGTTAATTCAAGACCATCAAATCAAAATGGAGAAATGTTATGCATTAAATAAGGACTTAAAGAGCAAAAATGCACTGTTAACCAAGGATTTTGAATGCTTACAAATGCAACTCAACTTTTTCAAAACTCAAGAAAACAGTGAAAAAGGTTTTGAAGCCGCTTTTGCTAAATCTCATCAAAACGAAAAATATTTAGAGAGACAGATGCGTGATCTAGCCTCTTCGAAGAATGCTTTGTTGTCTGAAATAGAACAACTGAAACATGAACATAAAAATCAAATTAACGCTCTCACCTTGGAAAATCAAAAAGCTAAGGCTGAGTTGTTAAATTGTCAAAAACAGTTCTCAGCATACAAAAAGCATTCAACGAATCGGGTAGATGACCTTCTTGCAGAAATTATTGGCTTGCAAAACAAAATTAAAGAGTTTAAAACTATTGTTTACAAACATGGTGAATCAGTAACAGCTATTGAAAAGTTTACTTTAAAACCCAATCCAAAAGGATATGGACCAAATATAGCAGATTACAAACCAAAGCTTTCACTCAAAACATTCAAACCAAATCCTGAAGTTTCCAGTGCAGAATATAAAATTAATGATACTGTTATGAGTGTTGTTGAATATCATCGTCAAGAGGAATTAGATGCAGAAGACGAGAGTCGATCAAAATTAAAAACGGTTGTTTACAACAAACCTTTTAATTATTCAAAACCGGTCACTTTCGTCACAACAACGGATTCTTCTAACACACCAAGGGTTATCATCAAAACACCTGAGTCTTCTAATGTTAATCCCCAACCAGACTATGCACAAATTTATGGTCCTTTACCTTCAATCAGTGAAGTAAACTCAAAACCTGAAAATCGCAAAATTCTTAGATATTTTGATATTTTCATGGCTGACCTCAAAACTTTAGAACAGGAGATAGAACATCATTCTGAAATCAAAGTTCAACACTTTCAATCGCCTTTAGCGAGAGAACAAAGAGACATTTTTCAGAAAAATCTTTTACCAAATGTTAAAAATTTGAAAAGTTGTGCATTAGCTTGGGAAAAGGATTTTCATAAGGAACTTGGAGTGATGAAGGTCGTTTTCGAGAAAACTGAAACATCTATTTCTAATACTAAACGCAAAAAGAAAATGCTGAGAAAAGATGTTGATCGACTCTTGGAAGATGTTAAGTGAGGTTCAAGGAATACTTTTAGGAAAAGGGTTCGATTACGTGTTGAAAAGTTTAAAAATTGTAAACCATTTTCTAAAAAGACTTTTTACAGAGAAACAAGAGAGCGATTTCCGCTAACTTTCACAACTTGAAACTAAAGTCTTACTACAAGATAGAGGACAAGATTTCAAAACTCCAGTCGGTACTTTTATAGTTTTATAGATTCTTAAAACGCTAAAAGTCCAAAACTCAAATGAAGTGACTAACTTCCATTTCCTGGTATTTAAACACGTATCAGACCAACCCCTAATTGTAATCTTCTGAGTCCACAAAACTACTATTGGGAACCACACAATCTTCTTAGGCAACAACACTGCTTTCACTGGCCAAAACTTATTAATTTTCCAAACAACATTTGTTGGCAAAAATTAAAACTAGCTGAGAGCAGAAGACGTAGATTAAGGAGAACTG